>JAMYIC010001155.1:0-10466 GCA_024112705.1 Microcera coccophila
GGGGGGGGGGGGCGTGAGATAAGAATCACAAGCGTGTGGCCAAATTCTGATTGGCCAACTCTTTTGATTTCGAGTTGTCGATTGCTTGACTGTGCGATAAGGGAGTCGATGGTTCGACGAGGTGAGCTCGATCATGCTCAGGCAGCCAGTTACCGACAGCGCCAGGGAGTCAATTCAGCCCAACTTCAGCAGGGCTTCGCCGCCTTGCTAAGAATGCGGTCTGGTGGAGTGGCCTGCTTCTCGCTAGTCCTCACGCCAGCGAAATGGTCCGCGTTCGGTGAGCTTCCTCCTGAGCTCCCAAGGTTCAACGATTGGGACATTTCCGTTTCATAAGCCTCGACGCTGCGCCGTCGGTCCATGACGCCGGTGCTCGCAAAGCAGAGAGAAATCACGCTCGTAAACTTCACACCCTGCTTCATTCGTTGACAAGTGCTCGGGATGCCATCCGAGCGGTGGGCAGACGATGCTGCAAGCGAAGCACAAGATTCTCTCCTACAGGAGGGAACGCGGCATGCGATCGACCAACAAAGCTGCCTTGGCAGTCCAGTGAGTCGCTGTCACTGTGACCAGTTACTGAAATATCCCCGCAGCCACCCAGTTCATCAGTGAGATCTCTGCTTGCGGGTTGTGGAGGGTTGAGGACTGGCGAATCAGACGATCCTTTTCTCCCCCGCGCAGCGCCTACCTACGTCAAGACAGAAGGGTCCTGGGCGTCAGGACGGTGCTTCGGGGGCGAGCGCGACATCGGCCAGGCTGGTTTGAAATGCGGCACGGTGATTGGCGTCGCAAGTTGAGCTCGAGCTGATCCCTGTCGAATTGGCTAAACGTTCCAGCCCGTGTCGCACGGATGGGCCTCGATGTTCAGGATCATCCCGGTAATGTCGCGCCTCTCGCGCGACTAAGTGGGGTGCTAAACAGCATGGCTGGGTCTTCTCTACGGCGAACTATCCATCTACTTTGACTGGGGTTTCTCTTACACGAACGGCGTTGCAAACTCATTCAGAGCGATGAAAGATAGGTTGAACGCTCCGATAAGAGAAGAAGCCGCTGAAATAAGCGAAGATAAATCAGATCGAAAGAAGAAAATTCTCTTGCGCCGATAACGATTCCTGGCGCGAAGGCCAGAAAGTGAGGGAGAAGAGTTGAGCAACCAGGCATGATTGGGAACCACCCCACAAGCGGAATTGATGACCCCTTGGTGAACAAATTCGCCTCAAGTTACTCGATGAATTGGTCCTTGGCATCAGGCAACAGTGAAGTGCTGTTGGATGATAATACTTGTAAATGCTCTATTGGAGATTGAATCCGTGAATCGGAAGCTTTTAGTTTGTAGCCCTGGTACAGGATAAATCGTGCACCAGCCAGTGTCTACGTCTTTATCATGGCAGTTGCGAGACGGAAAGCGGCCCGACCACCGGCCTGGTTGTTATCCACATTGTTGATCGGACATTGATTCTTTGGTCTAGGAGAAGCAGTCTTCGAATTTCTCCTCCTGGAGTAATTAATTGCCGGAAGAGATCGGTCTCCTGGCCGAATGTCTGGCTTATGGAGGAGGAGTAAGAAAAAACCCGCCGATCCAGGACGCTGTCTTAGGTAATGGATGGATGGATGAGACGGGGGGACAGTGGAGGCGAGCGTGTCCTGGCGAGATGTTAGCGCAACGTGGAACAACTCGACCACTAACACGAGATTCCCGGCACCCCAATGGATCGGGGGATCCGGAACATGGGGATAGAATTTGAGGTCGAAATGGCGGAATCTGACAGAACACAGTCAGTGAACCGGCATGGATCAAGCTTGCATGTGGCATGTCAATGACGAGAAGGTCGCGCAGATGCCTTTCTCCTCATTTGCTTGCGGGCTTTTTTGGCATGTGCTTCTCCGGTTCCCGTCAACTGCCATTCTGCCCCGTTGGGGCCTTACTAAAAGTTAGAGGCTTGGATGAGGGTCAATTAGCAATACATCGGCCCACGGTAGGGTATGGGCCCGGCCATTTCGACGGGCTTTTGGCGGGGCTATTCTAGGAGCCCTTGGGAAGTTCTAGCGGTGGTGGGTGGATTTTGGGGATTTTTACGGGCACTGCACATGGAGTTCATCCTCTCCCCCATGCCACTAACGCAGCCCTGGGCGCCCACCAAAAAAAAAAAACACCAAGACATCATCAAGCGAATGCTTTGCAGCACTCTTTTCCTACCCCCCCGGACGCTTGTGAGGCAGGCTGCCATGATCTGAAGCTGTCCCATCTCGACCCCACTCTTCTACCGGTAGTCTCCTTCTTCTTCTTCACCCACCACACGCCTCTACCTACCTAACTTGACCCCTCCCCCAGTCACCGCGAGCAACCTCCCTTGCCCCAATACGTTGCCGCTCCATTGGATTTCTCTCTCCCTCTTCTGCCCATTGACTCCCTGTCTTAGCACCAGAAGCTCCTCAATTCCGGGCCCCAATTAATTAACTCGGTCCAGGTGCTGACGTTCGGTACTGTTTCCCCGTCTCTAGGTCTCTAGTCTCGCATCCAGTTGTCTCCCGTTAGTCGCCAGCCGCCAGCTCAGATACACCCGAGATCTTCCATTCCATAAAAGCAAGGCTACTTCCCTCCCACCCTCTCCTTCTGGCTTTCCGCTCTCTTCCTTCTTTCCTCCTCCGCTTTTGCTGTCCTCTCGCGCTCTCTCATCCAACTTCGACATTGTAAGCCTGTCGCTTTGATACCCACTGCGCTGTTGACCTGAGGACCAACAACGCTTAACTGGTAAGTTCTTGGCGTGCGTTGCCGCTGTCCCTATCACCATCTCGCACAACATCTGCCCTCCTTCTCTCTGCCTCAATTCGGGACCCTGGACGATCATATATATCGGAATGAACTGCCGCCGTTACCTCGACCGTCAAGAAGCTCAACGAGACGAGACAGACGACCCTGCACGGAGTACGAAATGTCCACTAGATTCGGAGCCGACATTGGGATCACATGTCACAATTGGAAGAGAAAAAGAACACCACCCAAAAAAGAAGAAAAAACCTCGACATGGCGGGACACTACCCTGACGCTTGACGTTCCAATCATATCTGGTCTACGACTTTCATACGCCCGTTACGGCATCTGTGTGTAGGGCAGCACCAAAGTGACGTCCCTCCGAGCGACTTTCGCGGTGCCATGTCTTAGCCGCATGGTTTGGTTGCAATTATGAGCCCCGTTATTGGTGGTCGCAACTAGCATCCCATGCTACGCGTTGTGGAGAGGGATAGCCCCGCGGACCAAGGGCCCGAAAGGGTTATGGCCCGCCTTGACTGGGTTAATCTCGTCATTCTGCATGACCCTGAGGCGAGGCTGCGAAAATGCACGATTCTACCACGGAAATTGATGTCCGAGTCGTGGTGTCAGATCTGTGACCACAGTCTTTGAGAGAATCGAGGAATTTCGGAGCCAAGAGAAGGAGGGGTGGAGAGAGCTATGAGTAGCGTTATCGCACTTTTCTTATCTCTTACGCCTCGCCCACCTCCCGACGCCGAAATACCGCTTGTTGGATGGATCCCCCGCAAACGGAATACTTTCCCCTGATGAAAGAAGCATTGATCTTTTTTTCTTCTTCAAAACTTCGCCCGACCAATTCTGGAATCTGCCTTTGCTGTCTCCATTTCCGCTGTTAAAACCGAACGAGCCTCCGTACTAATTATTTTCGCAAGATTTACGATACAGTAGCCGCTGCTACTCGCCGAGGTACCTCGCGACCTAGCGACCCCCACGTATCCACCCCACTTCGAATTCCTCGCCTAGCATGGGCTATAACGAGGACTTCGACGACCGACAAATTCATATTGACGCCGAAAAAGAGCCATACAAGCCGTATGAATATCAGACCGAGAACAATGAGTCTTGGGCTGGAGCTCTGCCGGTGAAGCAGGGTCTGTATGACCCTTCCTTGGAGAAGGATGCTTGTGGTGTAGGC
This sequence comes from Microcera coccophila, assembly GCA_024112705.1. Lineage (NCBI taxonomy): Eukaryota > Fungi > Ascomycota > Sordariomycetes > Hypocreales > Nectriaceae > Microcera > Microcera coccophila. The sequence goes on from JAMYIC010001155.1 coordinate 3,945, forward strand.
TTTGCTTGGTGAGTTCCTCTAGCTCTCGGCATGCGAGGAATCCTTTGGACTAATATGCTCATAGCCACATTAAGGGCAAGCCAAGCCACAAGATTGTCAGCGATGCGCGAAACCTCCTCTGCAACATGACCCATCGGGGCGCCGTGGGCTCTGATGCTCGAGATGGTGACGGTGCTGGTGTCATGACATCTATCCCCCATCGGTTCTTCATTAAGAACTTTGAAAAGGAGGAGGGAATCAAGCTTCCCCCTCTGGGCCAATACGCTGTGGGAAACCTGTTTTTCAAGCCTGACGAGGAGACTCTTGAAGAGTCCAAGAGGCAGCTGGAAGATGTTGCCGAGGCATTGGGCCTCCGAGTCCTGGGATGGCGAAGGCCTCCTGTTGATTCGACCCTGCTGGGACCTGCCGCCAAGTCGCGTGAGCCCATAATTATGCAGCCTTTTGTCGTGATGGCCTCTGCTTACGGATCTGGTATCGCTCCTGAGATTACCGATCCTGAGCAGTTCGACGACCGCCTCTTCGAGCGACAATTGTACGTCCTCCGAAAGCGCGCCACCAAGACCATTGGCCTGCAGAACTGGTTCTACCTCTGCTCCTTGTCGAACAAGAACATTGTCTACAAGGGTCAGCTGGCGCCAGTCCAGGTCTATTCCTACTATCATGATCTCGTCAATGCTGACTATGAGGCTCACTTCGCTCTCGTCCACTCGCGTTTCTCTACCAACACGTTCCCTTCATGGGACCGAGCCCAGCCTCTGCGATGGGCTGCACACAATGGAGAAATCAACACCTTGCGAGGTAACAAGAACTGGATGCGGGCGCGCGAGGGTGTTATGCAGTCTGACATTTTCAAGGATGAGCTTGAGATGATGTACCCTATCGTTGAAGAGGGCGGCTCCGATTCAGCTGCTTTCGACAACGTTCTTGAACTCTTGACCATCAACGGGGTTCTGTCTCTTCCCGAAGCTGTCATGCTGATGGTTCCCGAGGCTTGGCAAGGGAACGACCATATGGACCCCAAGAAGGCCGCATTCTACGAATGGGCTGCCTGCCAGATGGAGCCATGGGACGGCCCCGCTCTCTTCACCTTTGCCGATGGTCGTTTCTGCGGTGCCAACCTGGATCGAAATGGTCTTCGGCCTTGCCGATACTACGTTATGGATGATGACCGCATCATCTGTGCATCTGAAGTCGGCACTATTCCAGTCGAGCCTGAGACTGTCATTCAGAAGGGCCGCCTGCAGCCTGGCCGAATGCTCCTGGTTGATACCCAGGCTGGACGCATCATCGATGACAAGGAACTGAAGGAGGCCGTGGCCAGCCGACACGACTTCCGTGCTTGGCTTGACAGGGAGCTGGTTACCCTGCCCCAGGTGCTGGACACTATGGAGGCGGAAGTTGACCTTGCGCCTAAGCTTAATGAAGTCCGCATCCAGGAGGATCCCCTGCTCCTGTCGTTCGGATATACTCATGAGCAGGTCAGCCTGTTGCTTGCCCCTATGGCTGCTGACGAGAAGGAGGCGCTGGGTTCCATGGGTAACGATGGCCCGTTGGCCTGTCTTACTCAAGCTCCTCGTCTTCTCTATGACTACTTCCGACAGCTCTTCGCTCAAGTCACCAATCCCCCTATTGACCCCATCCGAGAGTCCATTGTCATGTCCCTCGAGTGCTATGTTGGCCCTCAAGGTAACCTACTAGAAATGGACCCCTCTCAGTGTGGCCGTCTCCTGCTCCCCAGCCCCATCCTTTCCATCCAGGAATTCAATGCCATCAAGAACATGTCCTCCAAGTACTCCGCCTGGACTGTTAAGACCATTGACCTCACTTTTCCCAAGTCTGAAGGTGTTGAGGGCTATGTGAAGCATCTTGACTACATCTGCAATGAGGCTACTGCTGCTATTGAGGCTCGCGATCGTATTATCGTTCTTTCTGACCGTAACACATCCGCGGATCGAGTCCCCGTCTCTTCGGTCCTTGCCTCTGGTATGGTTCATCACCATCTTGTCAGCAACAAGTGGCGATCTATGTCTGCTCTCGTGGTCGAGACTGCTGAGGCTCGTGAAGTCCATCACATGTGTGTTCTCCTCGGTTATGGTGCTGACGCTGTTAACCCCTACCTCGCTATGGAGTGTATCCTCAAATTGAACCGAGAGGGTCTGATCAAGAAGAAACTTACCGATGAGGCTCTTATCCATAATTATAAGCACTCTTGCGATGGTGGCATCCTCAAAGTCATGAGTAAGATGGGTATTTCCACCCTCGCCTCTTACAAGGGTGCTCAGATCTTCGAGGCTCTTGGTCTTGACGAGGAAGTTGTCGAGCGATGCTTCCGGGGTACCGCATCCCGTATCCAGGGTCTCACCTTTGAACTCATTGCCGAGGACGGTTTCCGATTCCACGAGCGTGGTTTCCCCACCCGATATACTGTCGGCATCCAGGGCCTTCCTGAGTCTGGGGAGTATCACTGGCGTGACGGTGGTGAGCCTCACGTCAACGATCCCACTTCGATTGCCAACATTCAGGATGCTGTCCGCAACAAGAATGACAAGTCTTACGAGGCCTACTCCCGGTCTGAGTACGAGCAGATCAAACACTGTACCCTGCGTGGCCTCCTCGACTTCAAGTTCGAGGACTGTAAGCCCGTTCCGATTGATCAGGTTGAGCCTTGGACCGATATTGTTCGCCGTTTCTGCACTGGTGCCATGTCCTACGGCTCCATCTCTATGGAGTCACACTCTACTCTGGCTGTTGCTATGAACCGATTGGGCGGCAAATCCAACACGGGTGAAGGTGGTGAGGATCCTGAGCGATCTGAGCGATTGCCTAATGGCGATACGATGCGCTCTGCTATCAAGCAGGTCGCTTCCGGCCGATTCGGTGTCACTTCCGCCTACCTCGCTGATTCCGACGAGCTTCAGATCAAGATGGCTCAGGGCGCCAAGCCTGGTGAGGGTGGTGAGCTTCCCGGCCACAAGGTCTCCAAGTCTATTGCTCGAACCCGTCATTCGACTCCTGGTGTTGGTCTTATCTCGCCTCCTCCTCACCACGACATTTACTCTATTGAGGATCTTAAGCAGCTGATCTACGATCTGAAGTGCTCGAGCCCTCGATCTCGAGTTTCCGTCAAACTTGTTTCCGAGGTCGGTGTCGGTATCGTGGCGTCAGGTGTCGCTAAGGCCAAGGCCGACCACATTTTGATCTCTGGTCACGATGGTGGTACTGGCGCTTCTCGATGGACTGGCATCAAGTATGCTGGTCTTCCTTGGGAGTTGGGTCTGGCCGAAACTCACCAGACTTTAGTTCTCAACGACTTGCGTGGTCGTGTCGTTGTTCAGACGGATGGCCAGCTCAAGACTGGTCGCGATGTCGCCATCGCCTGTCTTCTAGGTGCTGAGGAATGGGGCTTCGCTACTGCTCCTCTTATTGCCATGGGTTGTATCTTCATGAGGAAGTGTCACTGTTTGTCCTCCCTCAACATTCGTATCTTGTCTACTCGTGAATGCTAACACAATCTTAGTGAACACCTGCCCTGTTGGTATTGCTACTCAGGACCCCGAGCTTCGCAAGAAGTTCAAGGGCACCCCTGAGCATGTCATCAACTTCTTCTACTATGTGGCCAACGAGCTTCGTGCCATCATGGCTCAGCTCGGTTTCCGAACAATCAATGAAATGGTCGGCCACGTCGAGGTTCTGAGAATGCGCGATGATTTGAGAACCAACAAGACGGCCAACATTGACCTGTCGCTCCTCTTGACTCCCGCGCACAAGCTTCGCCCTGGCGTTGCTACCTTCAATGTCCGAAAGCAGGACCACAAGCTCTACATCCGGCTCGACAACAAGTTGATCTCGGAGGCAGAATTGACTCTCGACAAAGGTCTACCCTCCCGAATTGAGTGTGATATCGTCAATACTGACCGCGCCATGGGCACGTCTTTGTCTTACCACATCTCCAAGCGATACGGCGAAGCTGGTCTACCCTTGGACACCGTACATGTTAACATCAAGGGGTCCGCTGGCCAGTCCTTTGGCGCGTTCCTTGCTCCCGGTGTCACCCTCGAACTTGAAGGTGATGCTAACGACTATGTCGGCAAGGGTTTGTCCGGTGGCCGTCTGATCATCTATCCCCCCCGGTCTGCCGTTTTCAAGGCCGAGGAGAACATCCTCATTGGAAATGTCTGTTTGTACGGTGCTACCACTGGTACTTGCTTCTTCCGTGGTGTCGCTGCTGAACGTTTCGCTGTCCGAAACTCGGGAGCTACCGCAGTCGTTGAGGGTGTCGGTGATCACGGCTGTGAGTACATGACTGGTGGACGAGTTCTCATTCTCGGAAACACTGGCCGCAATTTCGCGGCTGGTATGTCTGGTGGTATCGCCTACGTCCTCGATGTCAACGACGACTTCCACTCCAAGCTCAATACGGAGATGGTTGAAGCTGGACCTCTAGATGACCCCGCTGAGATTTCCTACGTTCGTGGTCTCATTGAGGATCATCACCACTACACGGGATCCGAGCTTGCCGCCCGCGTCCTGGTCGACTTCAATCGCGCTCTCCCTCGCTTCGTCAAGGTCCTGCCCGTCGACTATAAGCGGGTTTTGGAAGAGGAGGCTGCCAAGGCTGCCGAGGCTAAGCGTGCTGAGTACAACCTTCCTGCCGTTTCTGGTGTACACCACAAGAAGCCTGCGAAGGCTGCCAAGCTCTTGGACCTTGAGGAAGCCATCGGTGACGGTGCCGCCGAGAAGAAGCGCGCCCTTGTGCTCGACAAGACGAAGGGTTTCATGAAATATGCCCGTCGTGCCGAGAAGTATCGCCCAGTCGCTACTCGCCTCAAGGACTGGGCGGAGCTTAGCTCTCGTCTTGACGAGGATGAGCTCAAGTATCAGTCTGCTCGCTGCATGGACTGCGGTGTCCCTTTTTGCCAGTCCGAGACCGGATGCCCCATTTCCAACATCATTCCCAAATGGAACGAATTAGTTTTCCAAAATCAGTGGAAAGACGCTCTCGACCGCCTGCTTATGACCAACAACTTCCCCGAGTTCACTGGTCGCGTGTGTCCCGCTCCTTGCGAGGGCGCCTGCGTCTTGGGTATCAACGAGGATCCTGTTGGCATCAAGTCCATTGAGTGTGCCATTATCGACCGAGGCTTTGAGATGGGCTGGATGGTCCCTCGCGTCCCCGAGGTCCGGACTAGCAAGAATGTTGCCGTCATCGGCTCTGGTCCTGCCGGCCTCGCCTGTGCTGACCAACTCAACCGCGCTGGCCACTCCGTCACCGTCTACGAGCGAGCTGACCGAGCTGGTGGTCTGCTCATGTACGGTATCCCCAACATGAAGCTCGACAAGCGCATTGTCAAGCGCCGCACTGATTTCATGGCTGCCGAGGGTGTCGTCTTCAAGACCGGCGTTGCGATTGGTGAGGAGGGTAACCCCTCTCTCAACGACCTCCGAGCCAAGAACGACGCCGTCGTCATCGCCACCGGCGCCACCGTTGGCCGAGATCTTCCCATCAAGGGACGTGAGTTTGAGGGTATCCACTTCGCCATGGAATTCCTTCACAAGAACACCAAGTCCTTGCTCGACTCCGAGCTCACTGACAACACGTATCTCTCGGCCAAGGACAAGCACGTTGTTGTCATTGGCGGCGGTGATACTGGCAACGACTGCATTGGTACTTCGCTCCGTCACGGTGCCAAGTCGGTTACCAACTTTGAGCTGCTGCCCCAGCCTCCACCGGAGCGCGCTCGTGACAACCCCTGGCCTCAGTGGCCTCGTATCTACCGCGTTGACTACGGTCACACTGAGGTCCGTCAGCATACCGGCAAGGACCCCCGTGAGTACTGCATCATGTCGGAGGAGTTTGTCGACGACGGTAACGGCAAAGTCAAGGGCATCAACACAATCCGCGTGGAGTGGACCAAGTCGCCCAGCGGCGGTTGGGACATGAAGAAGGTCGACGGCTCGCAGCAGTTCTTCCCTGCCGATCTCGTCCTCCTTGCCATGGGTTTCCTTGGACCCGAGGCTCGTGTTCTCGGTGACAACATTGAGAAGGACGCTCGCAAGAATGTCAAGACTCCCCCGGGCAAGTACTGTACCAACATCGAGGGTGTCTTCGCTGCCGGTGACGCTCGTCGCGGCCAGTCTTTGATCGTTTGGTAAGTTTTTGTCGATCCGTTATCTTAAAATCGTTGACATCGAGTGCTAACCTTCCTTCCAGGGGTATCAACGAAGGTCGCCAGGCCGCTCGTGAGGTCGATTTGTTCCTCGAGCAGTGCAGTAGCTTGCCTGTGACGGGTGGTATCGTCAAGCGCACTGCACAGGAGATTTTCACACAGATCAAGGCCTAAAGAAAGATGATCTCGATTGCTTGGAATGATTGTTTTTGCACAACGGTTACATGGGATTGGGAGTTCACTAGTGGCTGTACATAGACACTGGACCGCGGAGCACGATTGCATTCGAAAGGGAAGAGTTGTTTCCGGTGATGGGTTATACCAATTTGTAGGCTATGCTTTTACGAGTTACGGA
>JAMYIC010001156.1:0-17637 GCA_024112705.1 Microcera coccophila
CCCCCCCCCGCCCGGACACCGAGATAGCCGACTGAGTAATCCGTATGGAAGGCCGTATTCCAAGACACCGAAACCGCGGGGGGTTGTCTAGGCACCGTAGAGGAAGGAGACCTTTTCTCACATGATCGTATGCAGATCGTAATGCAGCTCGGCGGCAGTCATGCTCACCCTCTAATTCGGGACTCGTTCGCCCTGCCAATACGAGAATGGCGTCATTGCGGTCGCCTGGTTGGCTCCGACGAGGCTGGTGGAGATGGGCTCGCGATGGTTGCTTCGTCAACGCGACCCTCCAAATACGGCCGCTAGGGTTGCTAATCCCTGCCGAGTCAATGATCTCATGCATATAAGCCGCGGTTCCAGAATCCCAGGCTGCTCTTCAGCCTCGACTCTGCATTGCACAAAAAGGGCTGCAGGAATACCTCTCAAGTGCGTACCGTTGAACCTCCCCTCGCCCATCCATCCATCCATCCATCCATCGTCACCCCCCCCCAGAATACGAAGGGGAATTCCTTACTGACCTCGTTCTTTGACCAATCGCTTCCGAGGACTGGGCGTCTAGGTGATACCGTCTCACGTACCACACGACATTGCACTTGGGAACATTCCCCCAGAAGTAGGAAATCATGTTGTCCAAGTCTCTCTTCGCGACCGTTCTCGCCTGCGCCGCGCCTTCGTTGGTTGCCAGCCAGACATACACCAAATGCAATCCTCTCACGACCAGTATGTGTGCATACCACGCTCCAACGCTGGATGCAGTAGGGAGGAGCTTCGTTGCTGACATCAATCTCTGTGACAGCTTGTCCTCCAGATCCCGCTTTCGGCAGTGAGGTCGTCCATTGTGACTTCACCAAAGGCGCCTGCGGTGACTTTAATTCCGACGGCAGCGGGGTGCAATACAACGAGAATGGAGCTATATTTACCATTAGTTCTGCCAGCGATTCGCCGACCATCGCCACTGGAAAGTACATAATGTTCGGTCGCATCGACATGGAGATGCGGGCCGCACCAGAGAAGGGAATCGTGTCCTGTATGGTTCTTCAATCTGATGATCTTGATGAGGCAAGTCTTGGGTACGTCCATCCCTCAAGAGACTGAGCTGACTGTATGGATGTAGATCGACTGGGAATGGCTTGGCGGGGACAACTCGCAAGTCCAGACTAATTACTTTAGCAAAGGAGACACCTCGACGTATGACCGAGGCGCCTTTCATCCGGTTGCCGATCCCATCGGCACGTTCCACGTCTACTCCATCGAGTGGACCTCCAAGGCCGTCAACTGGATGATCGATGGCCAGGTTGTCCGGACGCTGACGTACGATGCGGCCAAGGGAGGAGCTGCGTACCCTCAGAGCCCCATGCAGATCAAGCTTGGCACCTGGGTGGCTGGCAAACCTGGTGCTGCCCCGGGCACCGTCACATGGGCCGGTGGTATGGCAGATTTCTCCCAAGCTCCTTTCATCGCTTATTACAAGACCATTGCCATCGTCGACTACGCTGGTGGTGACGCCCCCACTACAAAGAGCGTGACGCAGTATATTTATGGGGATCATTCTGGCAGCTATCAGAGCATCCAGGCTGTTTGATCTTCACATGCACATAGTTACGCGGCTCACGGTTATACGACATTAAATAAGTTTGAGTAATAATAAGTTAGTTCCCATAGCATCTGAATATATTTTCATCCCGCAATAAGAGCCATCCCATGTGCATACCCTTCCGACAGCCATGTGTTTAAAGTTGAGGCATGCAGCCACCCGACTGTCGTGTAACAGTAACTGCATCCGTAGTGTGGGACCGGAACGGTTCGTACCAACCGAACCGAACCGAACCTTATACAACGACTGTAGGTATTCGCTACATTGTATGCAGTGTTACCAGATACTGAGATTAACTGCCAATGGGAGGTGTAGAGCCACTGCGGAACCACATCAGGCGACTTTCCTGATAACCACCGATGCGTACGTCGAGACGGCTCATTATAATGTCGTCAACAACTAAGCTCAAACGTCTATTGAATTTTTTTTCTCCTTTAGTCGAGGGACTCACGCCAATTTATTCAATTCATCTTCTTCAAGCGCCCATAACGGTATTCCTCGTCACAGGTAAGTCTCGTCTCCAGTGAAGAATCTTGATGTTGATAGGATGTGAAAATATGTGAGGATACTATCCAACGGCACCGTAAAATCTGTTCAATATCGTAATCTGATCATTTATGCAAAACACAATCTCTATTTGAATGACCGGCAGCTTCTGGGGTTGATCAGTCGACCCTTGCGGCAATTGCCGGCCCAATGCACAATATGACCGATGTTTACCAACGAGCGGGGTTCTATCAGATGGTCTCACATTCCATACTTTTGCTCTTCGATCGAGGTCCAATTCACATCAATAAAGCCCGTCTTCTGTACGAGACCCATGCGTCTTCCAAAACTCCCGCCCAATGTCGCCTACATCCACCTCAGCAACCCAAAAAGGCGCAATGCCTTGAGCTTTGCGGTTTTGCAAGACCTCAAGGCGCAACTCACACGGGCCCTCACATCTCGTCTTTCCGGAAAACTTCGAGTGCTGCCGCCCTTTAGATCGCAGATTCTCACCAACTTGGAGAATGCCGCGGAGGGGCCTCGAAGCGAAAGCTCCGACTGGAGAGACTATGGATGGCTGGTGAATGCGACCGAATGGGCGAGAGAGCGCTCCGGATTGCCCGATGTTCTCGTCTTGCGTAGCGAGGGTCCGGTTTTCTCGTCTGGGCACGATTTGAAGGAGCTTTCGCAGCTTCGTTCTGACGAGATCAAGGCACTCTTCGCGTTGTGCGCTGAAGTGATGACCCTGATTAGACGCAGCCCTGCCCTCGTTGTGTGTCCGATTCAAGGCCTTGCCACAGCGGCCGGGTTCCAGCTCGCCATGACCACAGATCATCCCATCGCTTTACCGAATACCGAAGTGTGTTTGCCGGGCGCCAGAATTGGGTTGCCCTGCACAAGCCCATCAACTGCAGTCTCTCGACGCCTCCCTCCGGGTATAACGCATCGACTCCTGGCCACCGCACAGTCGATCACTGCCGCAGAAATTCCGAGTGCGATTGATGTTGTGCGACTTACAGAGCAAGCCCAATCAGCAGAACAAGCTTCGAAAGCATTTGAGACTCGAGTTGCTGAGATTGTCCAGCAGCTGGCAAGTATGTCAGCCCAGCAGCAGGCTGTCGGCAAATGGGCGTTCTGGACTCAGCTTGGTATCAAGTCGTCCGAGGAGGCTGACGGCGAAGATGAGTTCGAGTTGGCTACTCGGTGGGCGGGGAGAGTCATGGCGATGCATGCAAGGAGTGACGACGCGAAGGAGGGCATCCATGCGTTCTTCGAAAAGAGGGCTCCAAATTGGACAAGCCGGGAAGAATAGGCTGAATAGGGATTTTAAGAACAGCAATCCTATTCGGAGAAGCCTAATATTGACAGTAGTGATGCAGCTTGACCTTTGACTAGATGGTGAAATCTAAGATCTTCCGAATGTTGATAGGTTCTGAAATGGAACAGACTAGCAAACACAGGGTCCCATGACGATACTAGCTACGTATTAGTATGATCGCCCATGCGATAGAGACTGGTAGAGCCTCCACCGGACGCAAGGCAGGGTATCACAACGTGACTGATGGGTGTGTGTTTAATGTTGAGTTAGTGGGAAAGGCTCCTCTCATATCGCTCAATGTTCCCTCTATGGGTACGTCTCGGGCGCAATGACTTTGGCGACAAATTCTTGTCCCTGATGGTAGAGATTGGGTTCCCCAGCAGCCGGTATGACTGGCTCTTCCCGGTGTCATTCCGCCTGCCGAACTTCATGGTGGCCAGGATCCGTTGCACTACTAGGTTGCCGTCATGGTTGCCTAAATCGATTTACATTAGGCATACGCCACCTTCACAGGGCTTACTACGAACCTTGGTTTTATAGGGAGAGAGAACCTTCTATGCAGTTGCGGCGAGAATGTCGAAGGTCCAGCACGGTGCCTCCAGCATTTTACCACAGGTCATCTGCCTGATTTCGAGCGCCGCGAGCCACGATGAGCTACTTACAACGTGTGACAGTCCATCGGGTACTGTCTGCAGGACGCCACTCGAGGTTCGGGCCAGCGAGCGCGTTACCCACCCTGGCATTGGTAAGGAAGTTTTACACCCGGACACTGGGATCCTAGGATCGGGAATCTTGGATCGATGGAGGGCCGCATGTCTGCAAGCGACTACAGTATTGCGGGAGCTTTTCTCGACTGGGTGACGGAGTCTCAGGGTTGAGCGACGCTCGAAGGGACTCATTGTAACGTTGTAACAGCCGCATGCACATATACCATGCACATTTCATAGGTATGTTGAGTAACCAAGAGAATTAATCAGTGATTATGGTGTTTCTATGAGGTTTCCCGTTGCGAAATGTCAAGAAGATTTGGCCTTGCTTGCCTGTCCGTGTAATCGATACACGTTGTTGGGAGCATTCATAACGTCCGGCACCACCTCACCATGCGGTACGCTTAGTTAACTGCGCGATATCCACCGGCCGTAGACTCAGACGACCCTCGCTTCGTCAACAACTCAATGGCGTAGACAACACCTCTGATGGTTTCGACAGGGCTCGCCGCACCTATGAACGCCCTAACTCCCAGAAAACCCCCCTGATATGATCTCGACAAGCGCGCTCCAGGCTCTCCCTCGGAGGCGTAAGACGGTCTATACTTGTAAGGGCCCACGGGATACGCCCACATGATGAGGAGAGAAATGGGGACCATCTCGAGACAGCTGAGTAGACCCGGGATGCCCATGTGCAAGTCGGCGTACGTGAGCTTGTCGGTGGGGTTCAACGCGTGGGTACTTTCGAGAATCCAGAAGATGATCTATGCACAATCATGTTAGCAACGGCACGCTCGGTGGTTGCACGTTCTCTCGATGTAGTTGGACTCACACCCTGAACGAAGCCCAGACCCACGACTAGCTTGATAGCGATCAGCTTCCGCATAGGCTTATGCTGCTGCATGTGTGGTTTTAAGTTCAGTGCGACGAGTAGTATCGATATGAAGGCGATAGTCGGCGAGATGGTGTCGACGATACCGAGCTGGGGTGCAAGCGTTAGTCTGGTAGTGAACAGCGGTTTGCTGATGGAACGACGGGAGCGCTCACCCATAGCTTGGCATAACCCGGCTTGCTCTCGTACTGGCAGTAGACGCCGATGACTTGGGTGACGACTGTTGCGATTGCGACAAGCAACGCCATGAGGACGTACTGGAAGATGCAAATCCAGCGTTTCTAAAAATGAGTGAGGGTCAGTATTCCAAACTGGTGGGTGGGGAAAACGACGAGATGAACTTACTCGGAACCACTGCACACCGTCCGCCTCCGTCTTCCGGGCCCTCATATCCTTGAGCTCAATGGCCGCAAAGAAAAGCTCCCTCTCCACGTCGTTGGGCGACACATAGTGACATAAAAGGAGGAAGTAGGCGGCCAGGGAGCTGCCCTCGAAGACGTGGAGCCAGGGGAGAAGGTAGACGGCGGCTTTGGGGAAGCAGATGCAGAGGAAAGAGACGACAGAGTAGGACGGCACGAGGAGGGCAACCCTCATGATGCTAGACAGTATGAGCGAGAGGCAAAGAATAATGGATAATACAGGAATGAAATGGTGTAAGTGCTGGTGGTGGGACATACTTGAGTTGTTCGCGAGGCACGCTCAGATGTGTCGCGTGGTTGAGGAGGTGTAGGAAGATGACCAGGACGGCAAACGCAGTACATGCGCCGCCCAAAATCATGTCGAACGTGTAAAAGCTCGTCGAGCCGAAGAATGGCGTGGTCGCACCTGGACGAATGGTGAAGAAAGGGTGTCAGTCCCGCCATTTCATTGACTCCCGGCAACGCTATGGCTTGCTCACCTTCGGAGAGGTCGTGGTACGGGCATGTTTTGCGCATCTTGACTTGTGTGGAGAAAAACAAAAGTTGATTGACAATAGGTCGTGGAGCTGGCAGTCGGGTAGAGGAGTTGTTTTTCTGCTAAACATGGTAGATTCCTCTGGATGCGTCGTTTATATAAGAAACGATACCTGGACAGTCGGGGGTTAAAGCTGTTATCGACGCTTCTGCTGGGCTGAACATCTTACACGATGCCCAACCAGTCGGAGGCCCCCGTCCACTCTAGCTACGTTGTGGCGTACGCAATAGAAAGACATGCTTATCCAAAAAAGGGGGGGCGAAGCTGACAAGATAGGCGAGATTGACGCAAGGGATGAGGCGTTGGGCGAGCATACACAGCCTGGAATGCGTGCGTGGGGCGCGGGGGCTCGAATGGAGTGCCCGATTAGGAAACGAATGCCGTGTCTTACTACGTACAAACTCTATGTAATTCTGCTCAGAGATGAGGAACTGCTTCCGACGACGGCGCTCTCTACGGCCCGAGCCACCGAGAAATTTTAAATAATTCGCTCGTTCTGGTTGGGTCTGTTGGGTGATGGCCCGAAACGCGAAACAGGGCATGGGTCCGATGGTTGGCCGCCGACATGAGAAGGGAGGTAACCAGCACTAATTCTTGGGGAGCAACCAGGCCGGGCGACTTTCGTCTTCGAGAGCCGGCAACATGGACGGGATCATTCCATGTTGCATTCGTACACGTCGGGCATACGATGCGTCATCCAAGACTTTGCTCATTTCGGCGCCGGACAAGGTCACACTACGCGCTGCAGAGAGCTCAAGCAGGAGGTCATATCATATAGCAGTTACGTGACCACGACTGAGAGGCGCCCTTGCTGAGACTCTCAGAGACATAGTTGTTGATAAGGAGCGAACAATGTCATAGAAAGGCCCAAACCTAGCATCTGAGCCATAGCCAGTCGTTGGAAAGGTGCTTGGCATGGTCCCGGCCCCGGAGAAAATGCCCCATGCTTGAAGCTTTTTGTAACTAGATATATTGAACCAGTAATTTTCACCTTGTCTTTTACGAAATACGAAATGGCGGCTTGTGACTCATCCAGGCAAAGCGGGGAAGATGAGAATAAAAGACAACGGCTCTACATTTCCGGTCAGATTGGACTCTTCTTCCGTGCAAAATTGGTTCTCTATCATCGATTGCAAGCCCACCCCTCAATAAACCCATCTCCAAATCCCTTTACGACTACGTTGCCCCGTCTCTCATCTTGTCCGGACTCGTGAGCCACCAAGGTTAGCCAGCCACTCACACCATCAAGAGATATCTGACTCACTTTGACGCAGATGTCGAACCCAAAAGAGACAATAAGAACAAAACTCCGCCAACTCAAAGCGCTAGAGGGACCATTTCGAGACGTCAACTTTGATGAGTTTCCTGACACGCCAGAAGAAGCTTTCGGCCTCTGGTTAGAGGAGGCCATTGCTGCAGGGATCAAAGAGCCACATGCCATGACTCTCTCAACCGTCGATCAGCGTGGTTGGCCCGACGCTCGTGTCCTAATATTGAAGAATGTCGACGCTCGGGGATGGCACTTTGCGGTGAATGCGGCGAGCCCCAAAGGACAACAGATTGCTGAGAACAATCGTGTTGCGTTGACGTTCTATTGGCCTCAGCTTGGTCGTCAGATTCGACTACGGGGCAATGCTAGCCAGCTCTCCGATGCAGAGTCGGCTCAGGATTTCCACGCACGTCCGCTGGGATCGAAAGTCAGTGCCATGGCCTCCCGGCAAAGTTGCGTGCTGGAAGACCGAGATCAGCTGGATCGTGCTGTGGATGAGGCACGAGAGACCATGACCAGAGAGCCCGACCAAGGCTTGCCAGGATGGACGGCATATGCTGTAGCGCCAGAAGTTGTGGAATTTTGGCAAGGGTCCACCGATCGTCTGCATCAAAGACTACAATATGTGCGCGATGAGGGATGGCGGAAGCAAGCCCTCTGGCCGTAAGGTGGAAGAGGGAGGACGTTAAGCAGATCTTCCAGCGACCACCCTGCCGGCTCTGAACGTATGCACGATTGCGGCGGTTAGGATGCTTCCCAGCTAGGTCAAGAATTCGAGGCGTTCAAATTAGAGAACTATTTACGAGATATCTGCTTGTATAATCTACAGCGGGAGCGAAGTGTGGTTCTAGGCGTTGGATGAGGAAGCTTGCTCTCGTGGGTGTCCTCGAGTATATAAAGCCAGCAGGCATTCATGAATGAAACAAGCAGTCTCGATAACGCGGATTTCGAACTTCAGTACTGGCGTAGCCCCGGACCTCAGAGAAATATCTCCATTCTTGAATCTTGCTAGCAATCGATAGAGCACTTTAGGAAGAACATTCTTAAATTTACCCAAACAATCACGACCAGTCTCTAGACATGAAAGATTGGACTGATGGAGCGGGTGTAGCCCTCCTATCTCCAGATGTGCTCGACTTTGCTAAATCAAATAGATTTCATGTCCAAGTAACAATGGCGCTTGTGCATTTCCCAAAAGAACTATGCCGTAAACGCCCCTTACTGTTTACCTTACAAGCGCTGCGAAGCGATGGCCAACCTTGGTTTCTATGCGTATCTACTTCTTCAATCCGTCCTTGGTCTTTCGGTCCGTAGAGAAAAATCCGGCACTTTCTAAAAATAGCATACATCACATCAGTGTTTTGATGCCTACGCGTCGACTAACCTGATACGTGTGTGGCCAACCCAACACCCCTTGCCAACGGAAATGCTTGTGGAGTTGCCTCTGAGCCACGTCATTTAAATTCCCCAGATGCTCGATTCTTATGACTCTACACTATCCTCAAGCAATTATGACTATGGAGGATTACGACGATTTCTTCCAAGCATTGGAGGCCACGCCACGGTCCTTCCAGCTAGCATACATTTGCCATACTGTCTATGTCGTCGGAGGCTCAGGTGCCGATCAAACAGCATTTGCAATTCGTAGGATGCTCCTAGAGGAGTCTCCCGTCATTGGGGACCCCCCAGTCGGACGCTGGGTGGAATGTCCGGGCACCGAAGACGAATATCCTAACCAAGGATCGCGACGTAAGGACTTTTACTTGGAGTCCTACAGTTCCGAAGTCGTGCGTGGATTGCTGAAAATGTTGGTGTGTAAGAGAAATTACCACCTCAAGCGATCCTTCTTACATGATGTCATCCACCGCCTGGACGATGCTGTCTACTTTGTCAAGATCTATCATCTGGCTGTGTCTCTCAAGTAAGTGTACATCCACTGCATAGAGGCTACCATTCTCAATGGATCACATATTTGGGTAACTAACAGGGGATCAGGATCGACTGGGCATGTGCTTACATCTTGGAGGCCCAGCACGGGAAGTCGTCTCGCGAGTTTTACTTGGACGTCCTTCGGGAAGACGAGGCAGCCGAAATTGCAGAAAATGATGCCGGATTCAAAAGCTGGATCTGGACTTGGATGATAAAAGATGAAATGGCGATTTTGCAGCCGCAATGTCTGGCTTATGCGAAAGCTACCGTCGGCACCCTGTTACAGATGACGAGAGACATGAGTAAAGAGTTGGAAGATCTCAAAGAGGAGAAGAAAAATAATGATGAATTCCTACGGAACGTATATACATCGGTGAAACCGATCATCAGCCACATCGATGAGACGCTGGGAGGAGAGAAGGTCGAAGCGGAAGAAGACCTCGACAACCGGGGAATATTTGAGTGAGATGATTTTGCAAATTCATGACAAAAATTGATTTAGCGGTAACTCTTTCTATCCCTTCATTTTATAGGGCTCGTGTTGAGAGGCCTGAAACTACCTGCGTAGCTCTGCTAGATGATAAGGAGCGTGAGTTTGATTGGCCCTTGAAGTATGGAGAAAATGAAATAATATACTCATATGCTAGTCACAGCGATGAATAGGAAGGTCACCGGCCAAGTTTGACCGTTTCCAGAAACTTGGACGAGAATTGCCAATATCAGACTCAAGATGACGGATGTGATCCCACTTAGTTGAGCCCTTGCAAGAGAATTTACTGGCAAAGATAGTCGATAAAAATTAGAGACTGACCGCGAATGACAATATAAACGATGGTAGTCAAGATCACTGTCTTCTTGAACGCCATCCCACCCATGAAGGCTCCAGTGGTGATCCATTCAGGTCCCTACAAGAGCGCCAGCGTGAGGTAGTCAGGCAGAAGATACACGGGTTGAGTTTGCTAGTTTTGCTTCATTCAGCATCATGGTATCGAGAGGTTGAGCCATACCGGACTCCCTCTCGGTAGTTTTGAAACCGGTTGGTTCGTACAGAACAATCAAGGCGATATAAAAGGCAATAGCCAGAATCTTCACAATGCCTTTCATGTGCCGCTCGCTGATGTTTCGCTCAGGCTCTTTGTTCTGCTGACCTGTACACAGACATCTAAGAACCATTGTTGACCACAGGCCTTCCTCCAAAGTTGTTTAATTGATGTTGCTTATGGGTCGTCTTGACTTTGCTCTTGAAATCGCCATTTCATTCTTCTTGGCCCACGGAGCGGAGCAAACAGTGGGCTCGTGTCACTCTGGGATCTCCAAATAAGTCTGCAAGGAGATGATGCCCAAGGTAGCCTGCCGAACCAGTCAATACGACGGTTAACCCTTCTTTCCAAGTAACTGAACAGAGCGGTATCAGGCGTTGAAGTCGCTGTGACAACTAGGTCTCCTCATCCCAGTCAATGAATTCGGTCGGGCTGCAGTTCTCAAGTACAGCAGCTATGGCGCCAAGTGTACTGGCTCCGATGAGCGTGACGAGTCTGGGTGTGGCTGAGAAGGTATGACTCAGTAACGCCCGAAGCTTCATGAAGAGATTAGAGTTGCCTCTGGAGATTCGGAAGTAAACAAAACATGCGCCGCTAGGTATCGCCCGTCTTCGCGCCCTCATAAAATAACAACAGACTGAGAAGGGGTTCCGCGACCTCCTCCAAAACGGTCCAGGACTGAACTACCTCTGGGCCATACCGCCCTGCATCACCAGCGGAAGCAAGCCCTATGACCAGAAGGTGAAAGCTGAAGCAAATCTTGTAGATCTTTTAGCGACCACCCTACCAGCCGGTGCCAAGTATTCGTTCTGGGGTAATCGCGCCGCTATGTTCTGGAGAAGACAATTAGGTTTTGGGCCAAGACGCATAATACAAATGGGTTGAGCTCGAGAAAAGAATCTACGAGGAAGCAATTTCATGTTGCGACACTTTCAAGAGTGAAAAGAAAACAATAAGGTCTCATTTCGTAAGCTATAATTACACAAATATAGTAACAGAGCGTTGATACAGTGTTGATACACGTCGCCCCCAAACACTACCACGCCAGAAAACATCTCAAACTCACATCCAGCCTCATACTCCTTTCCCATCCGCCCTCAAACCTTATAGACGGTCGGACTGAAGTGGAGCCCTTCGCCCGTCAGAAAGGTGCAAAGTTCTTTGGGAGGCTGTATTTTCGATGCGGCAGCCGTAAACGGGATGTTCTTGCGCTGCCACGAGCGGCTAGTCTTGTCGATGGCGTTTCCAAGTATCCTCCGGCACAACGAACATTTCGTGTCAGCGCACGATTCGTTGCCGGCTCGTTGCAAGAATGACCTGATCTTCCGCGTGCTCTCGGCCAGCTTGTCTCCTCCCTCGCAACAGTTCGCGTGCCCGATGTGGTCGCAGAGCAACCCCAGCAGGCCCGGATGCTGCACCACCATGTGATCGAGCGCCTTCGTCAGCCTCGCGCACTCGTCCTTGGTTCCCTTCCTGTCCTTGTGAGCCTGGACGAAGATCCGTCCGTGGCTCGGAGGGACCACGGCAACGACGTGTGCGGCGTTGACGAACACCTTTCGTTCGGGGCGATCTTCGAGGATGAAGCTGATGTCGGCCTGGAAGAACTCGCGAAAATGGTTGGAGGGCCCTTTCCTGCCGTTCGTAATCTGGCATAGGAAAAGGGGGCATTGTCGACCATTGATGCAAACCGTCTTCCAAAATTGGTAGTAGCGCAGCGCCGCTCCGAATATCTCGTGCGAGATGCACATGTTGACGACATCGCCGAACTCTAGGAGGCTGGGGTCGATCCAGTAACCCTGTTGGCAGTGGCGCTGCAGGTTGTGCCGATTATTCTCGTTCTGTACGACACTCACATCAAAGTCAAATGCGCGCCCTCCGAAGGGATGCGGCACGCTAATGAAACCTTGATCCTTTCGATTCCACGGTTGATGAGTCGGTTGTCGGTTCTGAGTGTGCGAGTGCGAGTGCGAGCTGCGCTCCTGAGTCACACCGCTGGTTTTGGCGCGGACCGAAGGGCTGACCCAGGCTTGACGGGCTTTGGACAAACTGCTACCTTGTTAGTATGGAGATGTTTACCTGAGGCCGGGGACATTGCTTACCAAGTAGAAGAACCAGCTGCTTGGGCATAAGTGAATGCCATTGTTCCAGCGGACAAAATCGACGACATGATGAAATGGGATACTGGTAAAATGGACGAGGAAATTTCGAAGGCAGTGAGCTGCTATGCTTTCGCTGGTTAAACGTG
Organism: Microcera coccophila; assembly: GCA_024112705.1. Classification (NCBI taxonomy): domain Eukaryota; kingdom Fungi; phylum Ascomycota; class Sordariomycetes; order Hypocreales; family Nectriaceae; genus Microcera; species Microcera coccophila. The sequence goes on from JAMYIC010001156.1 coordinate 12,436, forward strand.
AGGGCGGTATTGAGATGGCGACGTCCAAAAGATAGCGATGGCAATGAGCGTGAGCGTGAGCGTTCGAAATGACCAGGTTGACAAAAGTTGAAGTTTTGGCAGCCGACTGCAGGGGAAAGATCTCCTTATATATCCCCAGGAAAGAGAGTTCAAGCAGACCAGCTATCACGTCTTGCCCGGCTGGGTATCATTAGAAGGCTTTGGAAGGAGCCCTCAAGGTTGGGTATGTTTTCCTGCTAGAGCTGGGACCATCATTCGGATAATGAAGGTTGAGGTTTAACTCATATTTTGTGTAGTTTAATTCCATCCCTCAAGGTTGATGTGTAAGCTTGAGCTCCAGTCTTGCGTGCAATACTACACTCACAGCATTAGCCTACTTCCTAGGACGTGCAACTCTACAAGAAGTAGTCCCGTCGTTACCATCTAAACCTCAAACTCAGGTTCTTTTGGGGAGGGCCGAAACTAGTTCCAACTCTGGCCCTGATGCTTTCAAGTGTTTTATTGATTCCTTTTCTACTTGGTAAACCCAATACATCAGCGTAGATGACGAGAATCTGATGGAAGGTCAGTAGCTCCATAGAACTCGCAAGATGGAAGAGTAGAAACACGATTGGGAGGCGGGCCGAATGTGAGTCACTTGATACCTTGAGGCGTCGGCAACACGAGCAATTATGCTCAGTGAATGGAAATCACTGTATCACTCTTGGAAGAATACGGTAGGTCCCCTTCGAAAACGGCATCCGCCTGTTGACAGCACAAATTCTGTCTGACAGCACAGGCTTTCTTTGGAATCATTAAGCACGAATCGACATCGAATACTAAAGCTCTCGGATTGCTGACGTCAACGAACGGTCTAGGATCTTGATGTCAGTCGGAGGCAGCTCGTTCCCTTGGAAAGGACATGAACTAGTCGCGAAATGGTATCCCACCTCTACTTACTAGGTCCTATGCCAACAACTGAAGTCCTTGCCCTAGGGAACGCAAAGCTGGAGCGTCTCTTTTGCCTCCGGCGGCCCTGCCGGGAGCCCTCCTCGCCTGCGGCTCGATATTAGCAGATGGATTGGATATGTCGAGCGAAGCGAGGAGTGCCCCCCTGGCAAGGGCCGCCGGAGGCATCATCAGGGGAGTGTTATGTTGTCACACGCTCCTGGAAGTGGTGGTGCAGACAGTTGGGTGGGCTCGCTCTGTGGTGTTGAAGCGGAAAGTTCCACGTTGACAATACGAAGTGCCAAGCCAACAGGTGAAAACACTGATGGGTATCGCTGAAGATTAGTTAGCTCCTCGAACCGTCAGAGTACTGTGCCGTCTCCTCATATCGAGCTTTACCACCCCTCCCCCACTGGATCATTCTCATCTCGCGCTCCCCGAACACTATCGACTCTCTAGCGTCGCCGCCCGCGAGCTGAAGCAACGCCGAGCACACCCTCCAGCATCCCTGACAATATGAATGCTTGGTGGATCCCTCGTCTGGTTCTTTTGATCTAGATCCATGCCCAAAGATTCCGCCCTCCACGACGATACCAACTCACCCCGCTCCCGCTCTCCCGCCCCCCCAGCTGTCTTCTTTCTTTCCCCAGCTCTACCCACACACACACACACCAATCCTTTAATTGCTCTCGGGGGTCGAGTTTTCGGGAGCGGGGGATACTCTTCCGAAGCCTAGCTCTCCAGCGCCTGTAGCGGCGTTGCTGACCCTGGTCGGCTTTGCGCTTGGTATCATCGTCAGCGAGCTTGTTCCAAACAAGTAGAAGAGTCCAATTGTCACTCTCGTTTCCTCTCGTCGTTGCCATTTACCGTCTTTAGCCCCATCGTTAGCCCCATAATCGCCCCATGTCACTTTGGACACGGTCCAACGCTAGAGATGAAGCCACTTTATAGAGGTGTTCTCGAGGGTATCCTTGCCTCTGAACTCTCATCCACGCGAATTATCAAATACGATACCTAAGGAGGCCAAGAAGGAAATTAAATTACTGATAAAGTCTCCTCTTGGAGCATTTTACAAAAACAAAGGCATGCGCTGTTTGGTTCCTCTACCCTTACGAACGAGGAACCTACCAACTGGATCTCGGTCCATCAACCGTGGGACAGACAAGTCGAGACAGCTTCTAGTGAGATAGATAGGTTCATTTTGAATGAGTCTAACGAATCTACGTTCTCTATAAATCGCTGATTCCCCAAAGCCAGCACTTCACATCACCTTATCAAGCCACTTACGCCACGTAGGCCAAGCAGCAACCTCGGCCCGGTACGCATTGATTTCGTCCCAATCATGATGCCTCAGCCCGGTATCCAGATCAATCTTATCGATCGTCAGCCAGCCAGTTCGCTTCCAAAGGTACCCGCAGGCCCAGAACAGGAGAACAACCGGCAACGCCAGAACCTGCTTGAAGAAATTCTCCGCGTCTCCAGTTCCGGTCTTCCCGGGAGGAGCGATGGCGACGAAGATCTGGGCTGCCAGAATGATAAAGCAGAGGACCAAGCCCATGTAAGAGCCGTAGACTCCGCCTGCGGCTTTGAATGGAATCATATCCATGGACCGGCCTTGATGGTTCCAAGCGGCTCGGAAGCGTATGTGGGCCTATCGATTGTAAGTCACTCAAAGGCTAAGATTGAATCGTTGAAGCTTACCACACAGATAGAAGCCCAAGTGAAGAGTGCGGCGAGGCCAGATAAAGCTTGCAACCAGTCAAACACAAGGCTCCCCGACGACGCCAACACGACGTATGCGAGGGCTCCCCAAAGCAGGAGGAAAATGACCGACATCAGCGGACGACCAGATTTGTCGACGTACGTGAAGAACTTGGGGGCATAGCCCTGATGGGCGAGGGCAGAGAGGGTACGCGAGCCACCGTAGACGGCGGAAACACCGATGGAAACTACCGAGACGCAGATGACGACGTTCATGAAGTGGTTGAATCCGGTCAGCCCGGCATCAACGGCCGCCAAGACGAAAGGCGACGTTCCCTCGGCGTACGGGTTTTGCGCATTCAGGAGCCTCGAGTCTCGGGAGCTCACCAGCAGCCCAACAAGAGTCAGACCGATAACGTAAAAGCTGCAACAAGTCAGTCGACTTTCGCCCAGGCTATAGCGTGCGAGCTACTCACAGGGTAATGCGCCAGAAAATCTGCTTAATGGCCCCGGGCAAAGCCTTGGCCGGGTTCGCAGCCTCGGCGGCGGCCAGTCCCACGAGTTCAGACCCAGCATACGAGAACGCCGCCGTGACGAAAACGGAGCAGAATCCTCGGAAGCCGTTTTGGAACGCGCCAGGGTCGTACCACAGGCGAGCACCCCAGTATTCGTCGTACTTCCCTCCGGAAGGCCCCCCGCCGCAAATGAGCGCAACGGCAATGACCATGAAGACGATGATGGCCACCAGCTTGAAACAGGAGCTCCAGAACTCTTCCTCGGCATAGCCCAAGGTGCCAAAGATGTTGACGGCGATGATGAGGACCCAGAAGACGGTGATCCAAACCGCCGGATTGACATCCTTGTTCCAGTACTGCACAGTGAAGGAGCATACGGTCAGCTCGAGCGGCAAAACAACCAGCCATTGAAACACCTGTGCGTCGTCAGCTGCCCGAATCTACAGAGGTACGCAAGATCTGGGACGAACATAGTTCCAACCCATGGCGAAGCCCCAGGACGGGTCGATAAACCGAGTCGAGTATGTATAGAAGCCACCAGAGACTGGGTACATGACGGCCAGCTCGCCGAGGGCATGCACGACGTTGAATATCATCATCCCCGCGATGCAGAAACAGATGAGGACCGCACCAGGCCCGCCTCGGGTAAAGGCAGACCCAGAACCGACGAAGAAGCCCGCGCCGATAGAACCGCCGATGGCAATCATGTGCAGGTGACGCTTCTTCATCGAACGATCCAGCTCGACATCGCCGGTTCCCCAATCACCTGGAGTGCAAGTTAGAGAACATTTCTACCGCGTTCATGCGACAACTTTGGCGTAACGGTCCGGCAACGGAAGGGGAGACTTACGCTTGGTGAACGAGCGGAGGTTCAATCCATTACGCGTCATGAAATCTTTCTCTCGAAAGTCGTGTGGGACATTGTTCTGGCCTTGGCCGGCCATCTTCTCCTCCATATCGTGACCATTATGGTTCGCGGGTGTGGAAGTCACCACGTCAAGAGTCGTGTCCTTCATCGACATCTCGGGCAGCAACGGCAGTGGCTTTACAGAGTAAGGGGGGAGGGGAGTGTTGACAATCAGAACGCGTAGGAGTTTTGCTGTTCTACAAATGGGAGTCATCCACGGGGCTTAAATAACCGGCCGCAGAATGCTTCCTGTGCTTGCTCCAAGGATGAACCCCTAGCAGAGCCAAGATGTACACGCAATGTCCTAGTCATGTTGTGATCCACGAGGAGGCTGTGCGTGGAACTCGATTGGCTCAATCCGTGGTTTGAGGTGAGTCTTGGTACGGCTACATGTGATGGAAGTTTTCGATATCTTTCATCGACGTATGAGGCACGTCAGCGCCTATTGGACAAGGCTGCAAGCACATTGAACTGACACCCTGTTTCTACAATAATCTTTTTACCTAAAGATAACTACCCCGCTTCCTTCTGGTAGGTTATCTCAACCTTCCAAGCCTTGCGTCTAACGATAGTCCTACCAAAACTAGAAGGTCACCGCACGCCAAGCTGCCAAGCGGTCTTAGCTAGTCATCACTAACTAACCCCCCCGCATCTTGGCACACGAAGGGAGGCGAGAGAAGAAACTGAGCTCAATCAGAACAGAGTGCCTAATTATATACTGAGTCCTACGTCGACAGCTGAGGTCCTTGCCCCTCGGGAGCGCGAAGCTAGAGGGAGTCTTTTGCCTCCGGCGGCCCTACCGGGGGTCCTCCTCGCCTTCGGCTCGAGATTGGTTTTGTTCCTCTTTGTATCCCTCTCTCTGGTTTTCAGGCCAGCCCTCTTTTATGCCCTCTCTTTACTATTTTCGATTTTGTACGAGGAATATTTATAGTTACCACTTGCGCGGGTAGACGGCGTCCTCCAGGGGCCCTATCGGCGGCTTTGCTTGCAGTAGCCTTATATAGTAGACGGCAAGAGTGACAAGTTTAACCAGTTACCGTACTATTTTAGGATTGCGGCTGGTGATTGTACAAAAAGAGTAAAGAGATAGGTAGAATATTCGCAGGTGCTGCGCCAACTATTAGAGACTATTAGGATTATAAGAGAAGAGTG
>JAMYIC010001167.1:0-24643 GCA_024112705.1 Microcera coccophila
AAGCAGAGTGGGAGTTTGACTCGGGAGGGCTGGCAAAGAATACAACGCAAAGAGTTTTCCGCACCAATCACGGCTTCTACTCCGTTTTCCCCACGGGGGGACGATGATGATCTGGGGGATCCAAGGCACAATCGGCCAACATCGGTTCTTTGCCCTCAAGCCCGAATATTGCCCCATTGAGTCTAGAGTCTCCGCTGGTGCGGCGCCATCTCCGCAGCTGCATCTCGAAGTCACGCAGCTCCCGACGCCATGTTTGGTCGTTGTGATCCGACTTCTCGTTCGTTCTGGGGTAGACGGTACGTCCGAATGGGATTCCCTAGTCTTCCCATCCGACAGTGGCGTGCCGAGAGGTGGTCCGAATGTGGCATCACCCCAGCGCCACCGTCAGTAGAGCAGGGAACGACGGGAGAAACGGATTGACGACGTCGCAGGATGGGATAACCGCGTTGGTGATGCTCAAGACGATTGTCGTTTCTTCTCTTTGTTTACTGTCATACAACTCCAAGAGAATAATACAGAAGCAACCGGTCGTTATTTCACGCATATGGTATCAGCGCTGGTTGCATAGCGTTGTAATATCTCGCCACACTCGTGCAACGACTCTTACCAAAACTGCCTCCAAAAATCACTTCTCTTACGCATCTATGACAATGCAGCGTAATGTTCGCACATGAGACACAGTCGGGCTCGACATTGCTCCCGATAAAGCTGCCATCAAGTCATCGTGGGAGATGGTGAAGTAATTCTGATCGGCTGAGACAACATGGTCCAGATTTAACGGGCAGAAACGGAGCTGATGCAATAAATAGCAAGAAGGGAGGGCGTATATATGGCTGATGGTTTAGTTGAAGGGGAATAATTGATGCAAATCGACGCCGCCTGTGTCCTGTTCGGCATGGCCTTGGTGCTTGTTTTCAGCAACTGAAGGATTTAGTATTAATGAGGGGGGAGAAGAGACCAGCTGGTCTACCGCAAACACATAAAAAGCTCCCTCAAGCCCCAAGATCCGGAGGCTACTCTTATCGGTCTGAACGTCAAAGGGTTTGGACGTCATAGCCCTACACGATTTGATTAGTGCCAAAGGGCTTCCTCATAGCTGACCTCGACGACTAGCCCTTCTCAGCAGCACCTACTGGCAATAGACTCAACCTCACATATCTGACACCTCAATCTCGTCAATCATCTCTGCATCTTCCTCCAAGCTATTAGCTAGACGATCTGCAGGCCACGCGTCCCAACAACCCAGCTCCGGTCAAGGTCGAGGCAGATCCGCCACCCCCACAATAGCGTCGCTCTATCTGGCCAGAGTTCGTGATCATCAAGTGGGGTCAGAGATCTTCATCGCTTACTGGGGAAATATTCGGTCTTCAGGCACTGGAATGTTATCAATGCCGTGGCACCTGATGCTAATTGAAGTTTGATGTCAACCCTCGTGGGAGTAGTAGAAGCATGCTATATAGCGCGTCCCGCTCGTCGCTTCATTAGACCAAGCTCCCACCATTGCCCACGCCCTTCTCTGTTCTAAACATTAACCCATCTTTGGCAATTTACTCTTTGTATCATGACTAGAAGCATCGTCAATTCCGTTCCGTCCGCTGGTACAACATTAAAGCGTAAGCCGAGCTCATCAGCTGTTACAGATTCCTCCTAAGAATTGACCTCTGTAGCCATCGTCGTCGATAATCGATCTTTTGCGCTCAACGGAACAAACATCTCCTACCGCTTCCACATCGACGATACTACCGGCGAACTCATCTCAGACCACTTCGGAGGCCTCGTCACAGAGGATCCCGTGGCGCACATCGAGCAAAATCATGGCGGCTGGTCGACGCAAGAACACTTCCGCCGGGAGTTCCCCGATCACGGTCGAGGAGACTTTCGCACTCCAGCACTGAGTATCAGGGGCGTCGGCGAGAGCACCATAGTGCATTTCGAATACGAGTCTTACAGCATCATCGACGGGAAGCCCGAGTTGCCAGGTCTACCGTCCACCTTCGGCGGGGAAGATGAGGTCTCGACACTTGTCATCCACACGCGTGACCGCCGTAGCTCCATCCGAGCAGACCTCTCATACTCGATATTCCCGAAGCACGATGCCATCGCTCGGAGTGTCGCGATAACCAACGAGAGCAGCGAGGTCATCACCATCGAAAAGTTGGCGAGCCTGAGTGTCGATTTGCCAAGTCAAGATTACGAGATGCTTCAACTCCGAGGGGAGTGGTTTCGAGAATGTACTAGAGACCGGCGGAAAGTGGAATATGGAACACAAGGGTCAGTAAACATGACATCAGCCAAACCTCTTCTTACTAAAACTGACTTGTTTCACAGCTTCGGGAGCAGAACTGGATATTCATCGCATCGCCACAACCCTTTTCTGTCTCTTGTCCTTCCCTCGACGAACGAGTCTTACGGCGACACTTGGGCTTTCTCGCTAGTCTATACAGGGTCATTTGACGTCGAGGTCGAGAAGAGCCCCCAAGGCTTGACCCGTGTCTTGTGTGGAATCAACCCAGCTCAACTTTCTTGGCCTCTTCGTCCCGGAGAGTCTTTTACTTCCCCCGAATGCATCTCAGTTTTCTCCGATTCTGGAATCGGAGACATGTCGCGCAAATTCCATCGCCTCTACCGCCAGAACCTCATCGCCAGCAAGTTCGTTCACGAACCTCGACCGGTCTTGCTCAACAGTTGGGAGGGTCTCTATTTCAATTTTGACGAGCAAACCATATACAATCTTGCCCAAGAGTCCGCAAAGCTAGGCGCCAAGCTCTTTGTTTTAGACGATGGCTGGTTCGGCGTAAAGTACCCGCGCGTTGACGACTTTGCAGGTCTGGGCGACTGGGAGGTCAATCCGGCTCGGTTTCCCAACGGGCTGAAACCCCTAGCGGACAAGATCAGGAATCTCGAAGCTGCGACGTCGTCAGAAGGCCCGACGGCTACAAAACTGCAATTCGGCCTTTGGTTTGAGCCTGAGATGGTGAACCGTAACTCGACGCTGTATGAACAGCACCCCGACTGGGTGATGCATGCTGGGGAGTACCCTCGCAGCGAGACACGCAATCAGTTGGTCCTGAACCTCGCTCTCCCCGAAGTGCAGGAGTTTGTTATCGCTTCCGTCTCCAATGTTCTGCAGACAGTACCCGTCACCTACGTCAAGTGGGATCACAACAGAGGGATTCACGAAAGCCCTAATCCAAACCACCATGCCTACATTCTGGGCCTCTATCATGTATTCCAGCAACTGACTTCTCGTTTCCCCGACGTGCTCTGGGAAGGCTGCGCTTCCGGCGGCGGCCGCTTCGATCCCGGCCTCTTGCAATACTTTCCGCAAGTTTGGACATCAGATAGCACGGATGCCTTGGACCGTATCTTTATTCAATTCGGCACTTCTCTGGTCTACCCACCCTCATCTATGGGTGCTCATATTGCGGCTATACCCAACGAGTTTACCAGGCGCCTTATCCCAATGTCCTTCCGAGCACATGTAGCAATGATGGGAGGCTCTTTTGGTCTTGAGCTCAACCCGGATGCTATACCATCTGAGGATAAGGCCCAACTTCCAGGCTTGATTGCGCTGGCGGAAAAGGTTAATCCTATTATCATACGGGGTGATATGTGGCGTCTCAACCTTCCAGGGGAATCCAATCACCCAGCCGCCCTCTTTATTTCCGAAGAAGGCTCCCAGCTAGTCCTATTTATCTTTCAAATTAGGGCGACGACAGTTCACAACTTCCCTACAATCCGCCTCCAGGGTCTGGACCCTTCAGCTGCTTATAGGATTGATGGCAAAGAGACATGCTCAGGCGCAACGCTCTTGAACGGCGGCGTTCAATACAGGTTCGAAGGTGACTATGACAGCAGAGTCGTGCTCATAGAACGGTTATAAATCGGGTCAGCAGTAATACGGGGGAATTTTTCAGATTGAGCATCCTAAGGAAGATTAACTTGGATCAACCAATTGATCTGGAATATCCGGCCCATCACATGTGAGGGGCATGCACGAGTCAACCGGATCCCACAGTCCGAACCCATCTAGTAGTGCCCAGTTAGATGAATCTGTAGGCTCGTATGTTTGCGTCGAAAGATCCTCCACAACCGGACATTGCGTAGTGCTCAATGTTGTAGAGTTGTCCAATAGCGCCCATTGGAGATCGATGTGAGCAGTTGGGTTCGAGTACCCCAGGAGATCTTCGGAATGCTTCAACAATTGAGGAAGAAGATGGGACTGGCAGCCGCGAACTTTGGACAGAGCCTTGACGACGGCACACAACAGGTCTTGAGGCCCGATTTCCCACGAACAGTGGTTCGGGGCAGGCAACAGTGCGCTATCCACCAGAGATGTTCCGATATCGAAAAGCTTTTGTTCCTATCTCTCAATTAAGAAACCTTTTCGGTATCGTCTGACGCCAAGGCAAACTTACCATTCCGATTCCATGACAATCCTTAGAGGTCTGACCAACCGACTCCAGAGCTTTCACCACGGCCTTGCCAGCATCCACGGGGATGCCGGAAGGTATGAGCAAGCCTCGACTGTGTACGGGACTTGGTTTCTTCCCAAACGTCAACCGCCACATGGACACACGAAGCCATTGCTGTGTGACAAGGGAGTCGAATCGCTGGCTCTCGATGAAGGAGTTTTCAGGCTGAAGGGCACAAAGTTTAGTGTGAATGGTGTTTGTGAGAGATTTATCTCCAGTTTGGTGAGATCCTTCGCTCTCAGGGTGCCAGTCGTAGAGAGAGCAAGGCAGCACGTCGAACAGGTGGATGTGGTTCACAAAGTCATGCATGACCGCAGGGCATTCAGAATCGACAATTTGCGGCTTCGTGACCCTGTTTCGTATCATGACGGATCGCCGATGTTGTAAAGCAAATGTTCTGCGAGGTATAGTCAGCATCTTTCAACCGAAAAAATTGTTGATGGAGCAATCAGTCACCTCTCCGTCACAAACAAGAGCCAAAATATCCGTCTCCTCCGCTCACGATCGCTGTGTGACAGGCCAAGGTAACCATCATCGTTTGTGATACCGAGAGCTTGCGCGAGTGATATGCTCTGGTTCAGGTAAAACCAGGCACGGCGAGCGTTATCGAAGTTTCCATACCCCGCAAACAAAAAGAACGAGGTCAGAAGAGAATCTAGACTGTAGTCGTCGATTACATTGTATTGGCGGAGTGACACCTCTGCCATACCGAGCAGCATCTCGCCCGTGATCTGGGGCTGAGTTGGAATGTCCACACCAAGCTCATTGCTGGTGCTGATGTCCATACTGTCCAACTTGAGTTGCACCCGAGTCGCCGCGCATAGGGAGACAATCATGGCGTATCGCGAGGGGGACAACTCATCCAGCCGGGCCGCATCAGCAAGGATTTCGTCACCATCAACCACCGGCATAATGGGGAACATGTGTCGAAGAAATGCGTGGATGTGAGCTACCAGAGAGGTGGATAGCTGGCGAGTCTCCGTCACCGCATCTATTAGGGCGACATTCGTGGGAGATTGGGGATTGCTGAGGAGGCTTGCCGGCTGAATAGCATCCTCTGTAGCTATGCACGCGGAGGGGGATGGGTGTGAGGGTATCGCTTGGCTTTGAGGCTGTTCGTCGACAGTTCTGCCTCTGTCACTATCGTTGAACCCATAGGGACTATTGGGCATGACAATCTGAAGGTAGTCCTTGTCGATTTCGTTACATCCCCGCCGTAATTGAGTCAACCGACGACCGACGCCTCTTTTAGGGCCTTTTCGGCGAACGACATGTAGATATCGGCATTGCAGCGACGACCCGACGCAATGGTTACACGGAGAGCCTCGATCGCATTTTATCTTGCGGCAGCGACAGTTATCGCACGCTTGCTGGGGCTTCGGCTCGTCTCCCGTCATTGTGGTTCAACGGGATGGAATGGCTAGAGGGGTGGCAAAGGCGATGACGGTTGGGAGACTCTGAGGTGTCGGACGAGGATGCAGGGGTCAAGTTATGCGGGGTGCAGATAATACCCAGCGATGAACACGTGCTATTGAGCGGAGAGCCTAGACTAATCAAGAATGAGTTACGAAATATGAATACGTTTAAACTGTATTGAGTAAAGAAACCAATTGAGGGCCAACGAGCTAAGCCAGGTCACCCCAGGCGTCTCACTCTGGTTGAGCACCGACTACACTCAATGAGGCATCGTGCGGGTCAATATCTTACACTCCTCTACGGTAGGCTGTCAAAGTCATAGATCATCTTGCTTCTGTTGCTCCAACAGGGCAAAAGCGAGATTCCACTACGAGCCGAGCCCATAGAACTACCCGTGATCACACCAAACCCCAATCATGCGCTTGGTTCAATCGACTGCATCTCCATCTCAGAAACGAGCGATTTAAACAGCACCTTCAGGACAAGCCGTATTTGCCAGGATAGGCCTTGGGCGTTGAGGCTTGTCTGGCAATAAACGACAGAGCAATCCGAGTTCGAGCTGTAGTTGGTTTAATGAACTCATTCATGTTCAGTCTGATATACATAAAACTATCTACGTCAATCGAGAGAAATCTCTCTGCAACTACGCCCTGTGACCTCTGCTTGAGAGCCCCGAAGTGCATTCATCTGTTTGCGTGACCCGGCTCCTGAGGCGAGGACCTCACCTCTCGCACTTGATACCCCCCAGCGGACAGGAAGTGAAGCTTGCCTTGAACGTGAAGACTCCAGGGATTTGGGTAGAATGCTAGACCCGGCTTGGCACCGTCGATATTGAAGACTCGGACGAGGATGTATGCATGATTGCGATCGTCATTAAACTTTTGCATCTTCAAAAACCGTTAGCGAACCAGCCACTAGAGCTTTTCAAGGGAATGCTATACCATGTTCACTTGGTTCTGACTCGCAAAGAATGGGTCACCGCAATCGCCAGGTGTTGTCTTGACCTCAAGATGATACGTAGTGCTGCTGGCCCATTCGGCATGCAGGCATACACCAGCTTCTTGAAGAAAAGCTTTCATCTCACCGAAATGATCTTGATAAGTAAAGTCGGTGTACTCGCCTTCGGGCAGTGTGAAGGACGGATGCCCGCTCTCGACTCGCAGCCTACTAGTCCAATTGGTGAAGGACCAGTTCTTGATGCGGCTTTCAAGTAACTTATGAACCTAGAGCAAGGGATTAGCGTCGACCGAAAACAGAAGGCAGAGGTTAAATACGAATAACTCTCCCAGATATCCAATCTCCCTGGTTCTAATTTGCTGAGCGGTTGAACGAGCAGTTGCTTCCGGTGGGGATCCATGGTTCTCGTTAGGGTTTGTAGGAAAGTTGGGTGAGGGTTCCAGTGCTGGGGGGGAGTGAGAAGACGGTATCGAGGAAGCTTGAGCAGATTGCAGGGCATGTAGAAGCCTTTCAGACCGTGTTCGCGCTCTGGGAGGGCTTTCTTGCTTAGAAGGACTTCCTTGCCTGAGGGGACTTTCTTGCCTGAGGGGGCTTCCTTGCCTAAGAGGACTTCCTTGCCTTCCTTGTCTAGGAGGACTACCTTGCTGGGAAGACTTTGATACCTTGAATTGCCTAGCGCATGTGGCAATGCTCTGTGACCTCGCTTGAATTGAGGGTATCAAGTTGTGCAAAGAATACTGAGTTTGGTCATCAGATGAACGTGCAACCGAACTCATCCGCCTCTTGTCATCCTGCCCTGCAGGATCTGGGTAGTCCAAATCCATCACATCCGGCATTTCTTGACTTTGGGTTTCATGGTCAAGAAGACAGTCATCCAGCAGGAACCGATTGTTTTGAGCCATGATGCCAGCCAAGCCTTCACATGGAGCACTTAGTAGGAGGTTGACAAGATGTGTATCCTTAGATGCGATGTCGTACCGTTGGGAAAAGAACGGTGCAAGTTTGAAAGTGATCAAGGCTTGCTCTGACGGAGACGTGATTTGACGATAATATATGTTTGTTAGACCGGACTGTTCTTGAAACGAGACCAAAGATTGGTCATCTTCAGCCACAATCCGACCTAAGCGTCTGATTATGATGATCGACTTGACCGACCAAGCGCAAACTTGCTCATTTTGACTTGGCCCAAGATTGGCTGTACTATTCAAGCTGCGGTATGTAAGAATGGGTAGCCGGAAGGGGTAAGAAACACGTACCTGCGAATATATTTTATTCGGGTCTTTAGGTCTTGTTCTCTGCGCAGGTCGCGAATTGGAGACCCTCGTGGCTCGACAGTCTCTTTGACCGCTACCGAAAGGAAGCGAGGTTGGCATCTCAACTTGGACCATAAGAACTCGAGAGCCACCACTGTTCTGACAGGGAACGCGAGGAGATTGACTTTGTCTTTGAAGGCAATCTGGTGAGTCTGGACGTCCGGGATATACCAATCTGCATCTTGCAGAGCTCTGAGAACGGGTTTACGCTGAACAGATTGGGACGAATCTCCGACCTCCCAAACAGGAAAGATCCTAGCATGCCTGATGCGTACAAAGTGACGGGCTGTGAACTCTGATTCAGGTGTCAAATGGCGCTTCAGCATCAACAAAAGCTCTTGGCAGCGCTTTTCTATACCCTCGGCGCTTTCCCGGTGCAAAGAGCATAGCTCGTCAGCAATGTGTTGGATGTTTGCAGGCCCAACTCCGAGGTAATGACAGAACAATCTCTGACAGTCGCTGTAGCGGTTTGCAAGTTTGGTCGCGCGCTTTAGCTGTGCAGGTGCGCTCCACACGCATGCGTCGTGTCTGATCCACGCCGGCTGAGGCCGGACGATGAACACTAGAGGCTTCGCCGAGAAAGACGTCCTGAGTTTATCGGTTACTTTCCATGCAAAATAAGACAGGTGCGAATAAATTACTCACGAGATAAGGTGTCCATCCCAATCTGAGCCGAGACTGAGCCCCCGATAACACTCATGGACAGCCTCTTTGTCAACTGACTCAACTGGGAGGCTCGCAAGGATTTCGAGCTCCCGTAGCCTAGCAGTCGTATTTGGAGCAGTGACGATTTTAAACTTAGAGAGGAAGCTCCACCTCTCTGGATTTGGCAAATCGGCAAAGTCAAGATGGGGGCACGCCTTCAGGAGGCTTGGAGTCGGTATGGCCAGCTCAGCAAGCGGCCGAGACGTACCATTGCTGGATTTGACATGGAGTTCTTGGACTGCCTGCAATAGCCTAGAACTCGGTTCTTCTAGTTTGCAAAGTTGCTCGACGACTGAAAGAAGATCGGTTATCTCCGTATCCTTTAGAAATGTCCATTCAGGAGTTGGAAAGCCATTCCGAATGAGTACCGGATCTGTGGAGATGTTTGGCGACTTCAAGAGCCACCTGAGAAATTCCTTATGGGGAAACTCAGCATCCTTGCCGATGGTGTTCTCATATATCTTATCGAGGATGTAAAATGGGCTTTTTGTTGCGTTTTTGTACTTGTCGATAAGGCTAGGCTTCGAGGTGACGTTGGCCATGTAGATCTGGCTATTGCGTCGAGAGGAAATCCCTCCGTTCGTGACAAGGAAGTACAACCCGGGAACTTCTCTGTGTCCAGTCACATGTCTGTTTTTGAAGAGATAGACCACGTCTTTCACTAAATCGAGAGGCGCACGGTTCTGTATGCACGAAGTGTTGCTGAGGTGAAGGTCCAAGATCAGTTTGCAAACCTGCCCAGGATTGTAGGTCGGGATGCTTAAAAACTCATAGAAATTTCTTCTGGTCACGTCCTGGCTTGCGGCTCGATCAACAATAGAGATGTCGATACCATTGGGGACATAGGCGTGGCCAGTTCCCAATTCCAAGTAGAGGTGTGTCTTTCTCGCGCCGACCCAGGACCCATCTCGAAGAGGGATTATCGGGAGACCCATAAGGTATTCCTTCAGCCCTGCTTGATTGCAAAAGATGGAAGCGATTTTTCTGTGCCATTCAGGAGGCTTGGTACGGAGTGCAGAAACACCCATTTCCGCAATCCAGATGGCGAACTCTTCGCACAGATTCTGGATGCTGATATCTTGAACCCCAAGAGATCGAAGCTCCTCGTGAACTTGATCATATTGAAAGGAGAGATGCTTTCTTCGTAAGGAAGGGGAGTCAAACAGAGCGGCTCCTTCGAAGCGGAAATCCATTGGCATGAAGCCTAGCTCGTTAGGCTTATGGTACCCAGAATATGGATCACAAGACTCGAGAATGCGCTCATGAGAGAGATCGCGTAAGATTGCTTGGTTCAGTTCGTTCCAAAATTCTTGCGGGCTTCGATGATGTTTGGTGTATTTGGGCCAAGAGTATCGCAATCCTGATCCTGTTTTGCATGCCGGCACGGTTATGAACCGTTTGACAGCCGACACAAATGCACCGCGTATAGTATCTCGGAGTGCTAAATTCCATGGACTAGAATAATCAAGTCCCTCTCGGCTGGCAACAAGTATGAAGTCTGCGTGGATGAGGTACTAAATACAGCGAACGTTAGATTGTGTTTGCCTACCATGTCGGGTGTAGTTCACTAACCTTGAAGCCAAAATCTTCAATGGGCAAGAACGCAAATGCTTTCTGCGCGGCAATTTTTGGACAGTTTGACTTGTCGACAGGAAATGCGAGCACAACTTCCGACGTTGTCATATGCTCTCTTCGGGGGTCTGCGGGCATCTTGTTGGCACTATCACGAACCACGACGTGTTTGGCTTCGAGTTCAAGGCAATCAGCTGAATGACTCGAAAAAATAGTCGCTATTTCTCCCAAGGCAGCGTTTGAGGTATCACGTTGCAGGTGGTATGTCTTTTTCATGCCCTGAATCTTCAACCTCAGTTCGCGAATTTTTCGAAGAAACACAAGGAGCTGGGGGTCCATCTTCTGAAGGTCGGTTCCGATTCTCTCATGGTTCTCCGCTGTTTCCAGTCGCAACAAGAACTGGGTATGACCTGGACGGCAGTGTTCACTGGGGAAGGCTGAGTTGACTGGGAGGATCATCCCAAGTAGCTTGTCCCGCTCAAACTTGAATTCATAGTGACCGCTGGCGACATGAACGAGGTCGGCTACTTTGAACACGGACTTGAAGCCAATTCCCTTCTCTCCTATGGAGCATCTTTGCTTGCGGCCGACACCATTCTTGGTGCTCTGGCCGAGGCCGGCCAAGGCATCGATCTGTTTACATGTGAAGCCGACTTCGTTGCAGTCGGCACGGAAGTATCGAAACCCAGATTTGGATAAGGTCAAGCTGAGAGTCGGCACTACTTTAGGTGAGAACGCATTGTCGTCTGCATTTTGAATGAGTTCAAGAAGGAAATGAGATGGGTCCTGGTAAAGGCCTGTTGAAATACTATTGAGCTATCAGCACTAACTCGGTGAACCTACGGAGACTCATACACTTTTAGAGACTCATTGAGCATTGATACCAGCTTTGGCTGCTGTTGTCCATGTTCGCCGACGCCTCTTTCTTCCCGTAACTTGGTGATGTGAGAGTTCGCTTCTGATTTAGACCTAGCGGGCCTGTCC
Organism: Microcera coccophila; assembly: GCA_024112705.1. Classification (NCBI taxonomy): domain Eukaryota; kingdom Fungi; phylum Ascomycota; class Sordariomycetes; order Hypocreales; family Nectriaceae; genus Microcera; species Microcera coccophila. The sequence continues at coordinate 11,423 of JAMYIC010001167.1, forward strand.
ATAATGGATGTGTCGTGTCTTGTACGGATTTGAAGTTAATGATACAGAGAGAGACAAGGAAAAATGCGTAATTGTTGAACTGTTAGACAGTATGGAGCCATGGGTTGGCTTTTGTAGTCGAGATCGGTCCTCAGCCCTGCGGCCCGTAGGCAGACAGGTGTTTCGAGTCCATGCAAGCATTTAGCTATAATTAATTCCATCTTGGCCAGCGCCAAATATCAACGAGCCAATGGACCAAAGTTAGCCGCCTGGCCCTTTGAACGGGCTTGACGGCCCTAAACGCCCAAAAAGGCGGCCGAATGCTCCGCCTCGCGGCCACCCTGGTCGCATGTACTGGGCGGTTCCAATGAAGCGCGTTGGTGAGTGTCTTGGGCGTTTTTCTCATCAGTTGTCGTTTGACTGTTATGGAAAAACGAGGCGTTCACAGCCTCAATCGATGCAACGGTAACGGGAATCTTGCCTGGAGAATGGCATGATGATGCAAGTCTTGCCCCGTGTTTGGGGCTGTGGTGTTGCTCTGGGTAGAACAGGGGACGGAGAGGTTGACTCCTAACCAACACCACTTCCAATGCTGCAGACCAAGTCTCAGCGCCAAAATGACCTTCGATGTTCTTACTACCAACGCGACCGAGTGCCAGCAACTTTTGGAGAATATGATGATCACGAGTGCTCAAATGGTATATATTCTAAACAAATCGATCGCCACGAGCTTGCACCAAACGCGCTGATCTCGCCTGCTCTCCGTCACAGCATCCTCGCCATTGCCGCAGCCTAGATGAGGGACGTGGGCAAGGTAGCCTCCAAAATCCACTTCATGGGATCCCAATGGTTTTGGCGGACAGCTTTGTGGCCGCGCCAGACCGTGGCAAGAGTACGACAGCTGGATACAGGGCGTCCTCAAAGAATGAATCAATAACGTAACAGCTGGTTGACTCAGGCTGATCATTTCGGGGAAGATCAATGCGACCATAGTTCCATTCGAGTCTTCTTATAGCTTTCAGGATCGATTCTTGTCTGGGAGTCTGCTGAGATAACGTTGATATGATGATGCCCAGTTGGTCTGCCCGTGTGGCTAGATATTACCGCCATATTTTAGGTTGGAGGAAATGAACGGTTGCTAGACCACTCAGTAAGTGAAACTCAATTATATGAAGAAAGGGATTCAGTTTGATGTTCTCAGGCTCCCGGATGTTCATCCACTGGTTCCGCGGTTGCCATGCTATGGTCACAGAGACGATGGGATACATTGTATCACTCCTACGACACACGCGGGCCCAAGTCTGCCATCGGAGTCCAGGCTACCACTGAATTATGCAACATCAGCGACAGAAGTGCGCCTCGTATCAGAGACCCTGCTACGCGCCCGAAGAAATAACATGCACACCAAATCTACTATACCAGAATTCTGCTTCAAAGGACTGTTAAAAAAAACTTGGATACTTTAAATATAGGCTTTTTTTTAGCGTATTAAAGTACTAAAATATTATGTTTAGGTAAATACAATTGAGAATAAAGCTAGAAAAGGCAGTATCAACGCGTCGTTATCGGTGATGGATCGGTTTGGTGTGTCTGCTCAGCCGGTCACTCCACTCCCCCAACTGGGATCTTGGGGAGGCCTCCCTGTAGGCTTTCTGGGTCCAAAGGCGTGGAGTATGACACCAGAACCCTGCAGGTAATTGAAGAGAACTGCGGAGCAAATGGGATGTATCTTGTAATACGCCGAGCTATCTAAGAATTCAACGTGAGCTCAGCTTGATGGATACGAAGCTGCAGCTCTAAGCTTCAAAACAACAAGCCACTATCAAGGACGTATTGACGCCGCCCTCTATACTTCCAATCACATGTACATCAATGCAGACTCTAACAGTAGAGGGAACTGACTAATCGTCGCTGGGATTTCAAGAATGTTTGCATGCCACGATTTATCGACGTTCTTTTATCAATGTATGGCAGATGGCCTTGGACAACAAAACCTTGACGAAGCGTTCACTAAAGATGAAGTAAACCTCATCAAAGCGCCGGGAAATTTCACGCTATGTGTCTATGCAGTCGCCGTTGGTAGCTCGCCTCGCCTTTGTTTGTGATACTCCGTTGCTAACGAATCTTACTGCAGTCCAAACAAGATCACGTCTCAACCAACGCCCCTTTAGTATATGCCTCGGCGCAATGGGTCATGAGGGGGAAACCCTACTACGTTTTATGTAAGCTTGCGCGAACATCGCTTTACAACGGCCGATGCCAGCCCTCAAAGCCATGTAAGCACTCTTTTGAACATTGGACGTCTCTGTAATGGCGGGCAGACGGAGTAAACTAACCACATTCAAGCGTCCTGAAGATATTCAAGAGTGGGCATCCTCAACGAGGTTTCATAGGCAATGGTTAAAACACCATCATCTATCGAGATCACTTTAAATAGCACGAGTAGGGCACTGCGGACGTGAGGGCTTCAGGTATGCGCATCCACGATGGCAAGCAAAATAACTTAAAGATCTGTACAAAGGCAACATTGGAAAGTAAACCGTTATTTGCGACAAAAAAAATCTATTCTGAAGGCTACAGACACCCAACTCGTAAAGTCTCTTTCACAGCGGCAGACTCTGGGTGTTGATTAATTAAGCAAAGCTGCGTAGAAGATGAAGGTCACGAAGTGGGCGGCAGCTTCTAGCTTTGCTTCTTCTAATGGGAGCCTAATGTTGCTTCACCACCACAATCACTAGCTACAATTCTGAAATACCTAACGGCAATTGGATATTTTTGCCATCTTACCGCTTACTAGATAAAGCTCGAGCCGAAGGCGAGGAGGGCCCCCGGTAGGGCCGCCGGAGGCAAAAGAGACGCTCCAGCTTTGCGTTCCCTAGGGCAAGGACTTCAGTTGTTGGCATAGGACCTAGTACTTGCCTCTCTGGGAGGGCTGCATCGCGTCTACCACAAAAAGAAAGGGCACAACTTTCACCCTAAAACAGAAAATCAACGACTTGTGAAGGGTTGGAAAACAAGTCGGGGTGTTCGGAAACTGACCGGTTTTGCCGCCCATCGGCAACTTCCTCAATGGCCTGTTTGCGCAATTAATGCAAGCTTCGACGCAAGACTAGGGTCTTGTACAAGCAATTGCGCAATCAATGCAAGCTTCAACGCAAGACTGGGGTCTTGTACGAGCAATAGCGCAAAGGCCGTTGCTTCCATCCATTTTTCCAGCCCCGTACAATAACGCGGTGATGGGTGTGTTACATTTCATGCTCTTCCAGCTTCTCTATACGGGTGAAGTAGATGTGTGATGGATGTGGTGTTTTGGGGAACTGCAACCAGCTTCGATGCCTTTGAGATTGATTGGCTAATTGGAAGAGCAAAAAGTACGATCTCTTATCCTATTAAGATGCTAACGAGCTAGGAAATCGGGCGAGATGGCCGCGGTAATTTCAGTACGGCGACCTACACCAACTCATCCTCCAGGAGGGGGAGGTCCAAGCCCGAAGGATTAGCCCCCCGGGATGCAGACAGATAAGTGAACCCCTTGCTCCCTCCGCCGTCCCAAATGTGCCATCACGTCTTGTGCGAAGCATTCGTACGTGGACATCAATCAATGGGCTCTGATTTAGATTGTGGGTAGAGCCCGTAGTCTTGGCGTCGTTACACCATCCCCCCTCCTCTCACCACTATTGGCCGGCCACTCGGTGTCATGCACTTCCTGGAACTTATGTATCGAGAGCGAACTTTGAAAAGTACCTGTAGAGTTGATGGACTCTGACTATCAAGATCAAAGGTCACGCGCCTCCCAGGAACTTTTGACAGCGAACGATTGCCGGGAGGCTGTGGAGGTCAGAAGCCATCACCAAGATAAGGAAAGCGGGGAGTTACCCCAGATTAGCAGGTCGCCAATGCACCAGCCAAACCCATGCACCACCCTGATCATCCGCCTAGAGCCCGATTCCGGTAGTTGATTGATATCGTTGGCTAACCAACTACCCTATACGGAAACGCCGTCTATCTCGCAGCCCTAGTAGCGCCCTGAAACCTGTTATTCTGATTCGCGATCCTCCGCTAACACACCTCGACCATGGGTGCAGCGAGGAGGACCGGGAGAGAGGGCCAAGAAGGAGATAAAATCGAGCTCATTTGGCCTTTTACTTGGAAACGACAATACCTCCATTGTCATTCTTCATTCCTCTGGCTACAAACCCAATTGTCAACATGAAGACCTCGTTCTTTTGGGTGCCTCTGCTGTTTGCTTCCGCGTCTTTGGGATGCCTTCTTCCCGAGGAACGTGGGGGGAGCGGGTTTAAGAGAGTTGTTCGTCGCCAAAGTGGCAATGGCACTCCCATTGGCACCGGTGACCGGTTCAAGGGTGGTGCAACGGCTCCTCGCGGTCTTGGATCCCAAAGCACCAGCTTCAACACCATCCTCAACGTGAATGAGGTCAAGACCGGCCTAGCGGGTCTTGCCAAGGCCTATGGGATACAGACCTTCGATACTCCGTACAAGACATTCAAGGGCGCTACCATCCAAGGAGCCAAGGTCGGCGGGAGCGGCTCTGGCAGTAACGCCTACAAGGTCTTCATCAACGGCCAGATCCACGCTCGAGAGCGCGGATCCATGGACAACGTGCTGTACTTCATCTCCGACTTGCTGTACGCCGACAAGACCAACACCGGTCTTACCTACGGTCGTTCGTCGTACACGGCTCAGCAGGTCAAGAAAGCACTCTCGGCCGGCATCGTCTTCATCCCGCTGAGCAACCCCGACGGGACCGCCTACGACCAGTCCAGCAACAGCTGCTGGCGCAAGAACCGCAACACCGCCAGCGGCAGCTCTGGCGCGTCCGTCGGCGTTGATCTCAACCGGAACTTTGACTTTCTCTGGGACTTCACGACGGCATTCGCCCCTAATGTGCAAGATTCGGCCGCGTCGACTTCACCCAGCGCCGAGACCTTCCACGGCACCGGTCCCTTCTCCGAGCCCGAGACCAAGAACATCAAATGGGTTTTCGACAACTACCCCAAGGTCCGCTGGTTCGTCGACCTGCACTCGTATTCCGGCGACGTTCTGTACAACTGGGGTAGCGACGACAACCAATCTGATTACCCGTACATGAACTTCCTCAACTCGTCGTACGACGGCACCCGTGGCATTGTTGGCGACACGGACTCGGACAACGGCTACGGCGAATACGCTCCTGCAGATGAGATCAACGTAGCAATCTCGGCAGCGAAGCGAATCGGCAACGGCTTGAGTTCCGGTGGCGGCCAGGCCTACACTGTGATGCAGTCCTGCAACCTGTACCCGACCTCGGGCACCAGCGACGACTACGCATACTCTAGGCACTTCGTTGACTCGTCCAAGAACCTGATCTACGGGTATACGATTGAGTTTGGATTCGGCAACAACGCCGCATCTTGTCCGTTCTACCCCAGCGTCTCGCAGTACAACGCCAATATCAAGTCGACGGGAGCTGGTTTCATGGAGTTTTTGTTGGCTGCTGTCGATTTGGGCCTTGAATAACCTCGCCGAGAAGATGATGCAAATGAGATATGACTGTATATAGGATGCGAATCGAGTGTATATATTGGCACAAGTTAAGACCTCAAACTTCAATACACGAGGCGCCAACCCGTCATTGTCGTGCCGTCAGCTCGGTGCAATGATCCATCGGTGAGCTTAAATGTAGGAAGTTGTGTAACAGCAACTTCATTCAAATTCTCTCAAGTATTCTTTGGCTCAGGAGTTAGTCATGGCCTCAATGAAAGTGATTGATCTTGTCGGTATTCAAAGAATGAATGAGACACTCTCGATCGCCCAGTCTGCCAAAGTTAGGTGGGGAGAGAAAAGCCGAAAAAGGCGGCATTTATCTAAATGATATACGCCATGTAAAAGTCAACGTAGTCGAGTTACTTCAAGTCACAAACAACAGCGCTTTTAATCTACAGATAAAATCTAGTTCAGTAGCATCCTAGCCATTGATAGTCGTGACAACCTTCACGTTCTTGCGATTCGTAGCCACGATGAGATGGCGGCTTAGGTGATCTAGCGGCTTTGCTTAATGATACCTAGAAACTTGTTAACATAATAAATCCGAAGTATTTTTTACAATTTACTAAAAAGCCAGGCACTCTTCCTCGGCGATATCTGGCCAGGCAAGGATAATGTTTCCGAACACACGCAAATTCGCGGCCATTTGAGAGATGGAAAATACGCAATGGACAGAACGCCATGGTGATTTATGTGTATATTAAATAGTGTCACAACCTTGCATGCGCCATGAACCGGTGACAAGACCTTGGAGATACATATGAAGAGCCCGTGATCTGCCCTTTGAGCTCAATCTTGTGTAGAGTAATCGCCGGGGGCTATCCTTCTAACAGAAAACGGGCCTCTTAAAGCTATACATAGTCAAAAGAGTCTGAACAAGATCAGGATGAACCGTCCCCTTATGCATAGTAGGAATCCCATACAGCGGTGCCTAAACCTTGTTACCTTGATTTACCGTTCCTCAGCTAGTGCTTGTGCTCCTCTCTCCACCGAACAGTCCCATCACATCCAGCCAAGTCTTGGGACGTTGCCTGCCGCCCTCATACTTCTCATGCAAGTATTCTTCAGCCTCGCTCGCCCACTCCAGCAGCTGTTCCTCGGCGCCCCATTCACCCGTGGCCATGATACCAATCGGCAGGTCTCCCTCCCCCTGGTCTGGCCTGATAAACCCCACCGGTGCCGTCACGGCTGGCGTGCCCGTCATGTTGGCCAGCCAGATGTACGCCATACTCTCCATGATCTTGTTCGAGTCGCTCAGCCCGTACGCCTCGTCGCCCCGTTCAACTGGCCACCCTGCCATGGCCGTGGTCGGCGTCATGATGAGAAGGCCCGGGTACTTTTGGAAGAGAAAGGCCATGTGCCGCATGAGCAGCTCGCGTAGCGAGTTGCACTTGAGGTAGTCCGCGGTGGGTGTCTGCGAGGCCACCGACAAGAGCAGCTTGTTGGCCGGGCCGACGATGCTGAGCCAGTCGTCGGGATTGGGGGTACGCCGGCGGGCAGCCTCGGCCGTCTCTGCGATGCAGATCAACCCGTGCGCAGTTCGTGCCTCGGATATGTAGGGGATTTCGATGTCGACGATCTCGTAGCCCCGCTCCCTGGCAAAGTATTCGAGCGCCTTCTCGCATATAGCAGCCACTCGAGGTTCGGCCTCGCGCCACCAGTCCCGGTACACGCCCATGACGCGCCTGGCGCCTGGCGCGGGAGGCTTGGAAAGGGCAAATTGCCGCTGGATACCATCGTCTGGGTTGGGCTGAGTGGAGACGCGGTACGCGATGGCAAGGTCCGCCGCCGTGGCGGCCATGGGAGCTACGACGCCCATGGTGTGTCCGAAGGTCATGGTCCTGTGGTGCGAGGTCTTGAGACCGAAAACGCCGTTGAAGCTTGCCGGGATGCGGGTGCTGCCGCCGGCGTCGGCCCCGAGGACTATAGGAACCACACCTGCGCCCAAAGCCGAACCTCCCCCAGACGAAGAGCCTCCTGGGTAGTACGAGGGGTTGCAGTGGTTGGTCGGAGTGCCCTGAATGACCTGCGACATAGTCTGGTCAGCAGTCTGAGCGAGTAAAGATGAGGGAGATTCTGAATACGTTACAGCCACTTGTATCTGAGTCTCATAGTCAGCAGCCCATATTGGTTGAATAGAAGAGGTCTCAACTTACCAGACCCGATCTCACTCATGCGATTCTTCCCAATGACAACTGCTCCGGCTTCTTGGAGTTTCGTGACCGGCCAGATGGACTCTTCCTGCTTCTGAAACGCGGGAATGTCGGATCTGTAGCCCATGCCCCAATACGTACGTAGCCCTTTGACGTGCAGCTCATCCTTGATGCCAATAGGCACGCCATCAAGAACCCCGAGAGGCTTTCCGGAAGCCCAGCGCTCTGTCGATGCCTTTGCTGCCGCTAGCGCTTGTTCTTCCTGTCCGTCGGCATCAATCCACGCATCCTCGTACTCGCCTGATGGCGATGGACCATGCCTGATGAGGGGCAGCAATATCTCGGCGACTTGAAGCGGTGTGACTTTGCCTGTCTTGTACATTTGATGAAAGTCATAGCATGTGTAGTACCGCGGACCAGACCGGGATGAGGATGATTGCAGCAGCTGCGAGCTGGGTGCCAGCATCGGCCCAGTCTCGCCGAGGGGAGTTACGCAAGGCTGTTTGCAGCGTCATCAGCACTCTTCACGGCCCCAGATGCGCGTCGAGGCAACATACGTGAAAAGTCCAAGGCAACTTGTCAAGAGCCTCCATGTCCTTGATTTTTCCGAAGCCGGCATCGTTCCACAAACGTCGTTGCAAGGCGGGCACTCTAGCTATGCTACCTCGATCAAGGAGGGGTCAGAAATATGCCCCCGTCGTGAGCTCCCAGGCCGAGGAGACTTACAGTGCAGATCCATAGTAAAGGAAAAGGCCTCTCAGCACCGGACTGGTGACTTGGTTGGGCTTGTAATCCGTCTTTGGGCCCTCTGCTGCCGTTGGATAATTGGAAAAGGACGTTTTGGAGCCCATCTTGCCTGTGCTAGAGAGATACTTCCCTGACCGGTCGGACGTAGAGCTCGCCAACTCCTCAAGCGAGGCAGAGTGAGGACGTGGAGACAGTCAGGTATTGTGGCTTTTAAAATGTATGCGCCGTTAGAGATGATTAAAAACCAGAGGAGGTTGGGGCCTGCTGAAGATGCCAAACTTGAGCTTAGCGTTTGCGGTCCGACTTTGGGCCAGCATGGTTCCGCGACCACGAAAGCTGACAAGGGAACATAGCATGTGGTTGGTCACTAAATACGCAGAGTTTTATGTAGTAGCCCAGATCCGCCGTTAGCCAGTTAACAAACGTGCCGTACGTCCGTCGTTGCCGCGACTCGCGGGCCCCGGTATACCAGAGAGTGGTTGCGCAAATAGTCAATACACTATCACGACTGCTGGGCTTATACGCAGGAAGAAGCAATGCCATAACAACAAGGCGACGATGAGTCTCTCGAAGCTTATGGCAAAGAATAGATAAGGTTGCGGTCATGCCATGACTCGCAATCCTGTTAGTGTCAGCTTGGGGCGGGGCAGGCTGAGATGCCGTAAGCCCTACTCGAGGCAGGGGTAGCGAGAATCCGTATTTTCATTGCTTTCTACATCACATCTTGATCTCTGCCCCCAAGCAGTCTCGCATGAAACTTCGCCATTGCCATGGCCTCCAAGATGGTCCCCTTCGCGGATGGCCCGACACGCCCGAAGCAGGTCCTCTCACTGGGCTTCTTCCGCACCGGTTCACGCTCCCTCCAAGTGGCCCTCGAGATTCTCGGCCTGCGTCATGTCTTCCACACGTCTGTGATTACGCCGCCGCATCTTTATCCAAAGTGGACAATGCTTGACGCTGCGGCAGATGACAACATTCCCAGCCTTCCTACCTACACAGGACGCACATGGGACCGTGAGGCCTGGGACAGATACTTCGGGCCCTGTGAGGCGTTGACGGATGTCACACCGTTCGCCGAGGCCTTGATTGACGCGTACCCAGAGGCCAAGGTTATTCTTGTGAGGAGGGATTATGATGCTTGGCAGGAAAGCTTCTTGAAAACCCTGATGCTGCCATCTAGCGAGAGCCTGCTCGCTCGGATTAGCGGCAAGTATTTCCAGCCAATGTTGGGTTGCTACATCTCCTCTTTCCTGTGGAAGATGTACATGGGCTTGTTTGGAGTTTCCCGCCTGGACAAGGCCCGAAACCCGGTCATCATGAGAGAGGGCTATGAGAGGCATTACAGGAACGTGAGGAGGATGGTTCCGCCCGAGAGGCTTCTCGAGCTGGATTTGAATGATCTCGACTGGAAACCCATCTGTGAATTCTTGGGGAAGCCGGTACCCGACGAACCATTTCCGCGACTGAACGAATCCAGGGTGTTTCAAGACGAGTTCAAGAAGCTACATCGACTCACATCAATAGCAGGTTCGATGCTCTTCACGCTTAGTGTCTTGGGTGTTGGAGTTGTTGCTTGGGGGGTCACCTGGCTTGCACAACGGTACAATTTGCTCTGATGCGAATTTCAGGTCAGGTTTCCAGAGCCGGCACAGAAACTCGGCAGCAGAACTCTCGCGAGCCCGTAGGTAGTTAGGGCCGAGAACTCTTTAGGGCAAATGCCAAGGTTAAACATAAATTGTACGCGTCTTACCCTTGCACTACCGTCACTGAAGGTGACGAGCGCGACCTTGCCGAGAAGTTGATTCATCTGTTCCTTCTAGAGCACTGAAGATATGCTGTCGAAAGCCATCCCTGAATCTGGACTAATCACATCTTTGCTGATGATCCTCCGGCTGTTCCATGCAGCCAGTCCCGGACACTCGTGACTCGCTTGAGTAGAATAAAAACCAACAACAATGGCCCTATTCCAAAAGAACCCACGCGCCTCCACAGCCTCAAACCGGCAATCAAAGCCCAGGACCACGTGGGAAAAGTTGTCCAACGATACGATAGACGTCTTTCAATGGCCTAAATCAGGGTAGCCTAAAGGGCTGACTACCGTATATTAGCGAGTGAGAATATCAACGTGAAAGGAACGTATGGGAATAAAGGAAGATAGCACAAGATAACCCGGCAATGTCGGCCTTCATAGTAATATGTAATGAAGCCAAGTCAGCATGCTGTAAGCGTCGGATGAAAGGAAAGAGTAGATAATCACCGATCGAGAAACGTCAAATTTCTCTAGCACTGATACCGGTTTGGATCTATGTCTACAGGTTGAGAATCCTTTCAGCTTTACTGGTGCCAACTGGATCGATCCAATCGGGGGCCAGTCCGTGTTTGATTTACAGTAGGCTTATGCTTCAGCTTCGGCTTAGGCTTTAGCTTAGGCGGCTATAGCTTGAGCTCTATCACGCATTTTCCGGGAATTGTAACAGACCTCAAGAAGACAAAGTTAGTATCAATCACTTTGGATTGCAAGCAGCATGAACAACCATCTCAGTGACCTGGTCTTGAGGCCCGTGTTCATCAGGAGTGGAAAACGCACCGAGGCAGCGCCGATCAAGCTTCGTAAACGTAGTTTGTCCACCACGCAAGCTCCCCGAACAACACCTTCGTGCCTTCGTAGCCACCTCGTGTTTGACGAAGAAATACTGGATATGATTAATATTGCAAACTTGTTTCGCACCACAATATATCTGTGCCAGTATTTTAACCCAGATTCCCCGTAGAACACACCCCAAAATGGTTTGGATAAAAGGTTTTTGTGCTGCGGTTGGGCAGTCCCGTGCCATGTCCAGAGCCTATGCCTCGGCAGACTTGTGCAAGTGCTCGCTATAGATACTTGCAATGACTTCTTTGAGGTACGGCGAAAGTGGCACAGGCATTTGAACACGAGAAATGCGCACTCAAGCGAGCCAATTATGGAAATTGAGGCTCAATGCCGGCGACACAGCTCGGGTAGGTAACCAATCACACAAACAAGTCTTGTAACCTTCCCTTGTCAGATATTAAAGCTCAGAATGTAAATTGCGATGTAATCGCAAATACCAGATCAGATGGATGACGACGAGTTGAATCGAAAGCCGACCTAATGCTTCATTTCTACTAAGCTGATGATCATCCTAGACGAGAAATTGAAGAACAACTGCCAATTTGCATCGATATGCAATCCCAACAATCCCCTTTGACTGCATTAAACTGAACCAGATGCTCATTGCCGATTACCCGTCCAATTTGTAGACAATCGAGTTTTTCGTCCATACATTATGGGACGCAACTGCATGCATGATCCAAGCACTAGAAAAAAGCACCTTCAGTGTCTGATACCTTATCCTTGCATCGACGGACTTACTATAGGAAGAGGGTTACTCCCAAAGCGACCTGGGTCGTCGTTGCAACAAAATGCATCAGTACAATGGGTGTTGGCTGGGCAACAATTCATCCGCTTCTCTATACGACCGATGTTGTTTGCCGGATTAGAGGGAACGGCAAGAACAACGGAAATATAGCCGAGAAGAACCAGATAACGCATGTTGTTCGGATGAGGGTCTAGCTCAATGCTTAAAATGGGGAGGAAATGATGGAGTTGATAGAAATGATAATGAATTGGTAAAATTATAGGAGCATTGGGCAGGAGTTGTGAGAGTGACTGGATATATATACTAAGAGGTCTTAAAGTCTCCGCTGGTACTAGGATAAGGAAGTATTACTTAGGTAACACTCTTGGAGTAGATGGTAGGCCTGTATTAGTGAGTGCGAAAGATAACACCGTAATAGTCCTAACGCTGTGATGACTCCGATATCACACCGTTTCGTAAGCTTGCACTAGCCTACTAGCATTGGTAATAGCAGAAGCCTTCCATTTCTGACGTAGCTGTCGCAAGAGAGACCCGCAATGTTGATCATAGAAAGTAGTAAGACATCACCTGAGTTTAGCAATCCTCTCGATGCATGCTGAAACAAGCAGTGATAGGCGATCCACCAGCTCGCTTTGACAAACCGTAAACTTGGCTAGATACTGGAGAAGCACCAATTAGGACCTAAGGAATTTCTTTCATTATTGCCTATATGGGTCCTGACATCATACACGCTCTTGCCCAGCTCCCAGACTGCCCTTTGCCCGTATCGACCCTTCTCCCCTAGGGGCGGGCTATTACGAATCAATAAGAAGGCCCCAGAATCACGAAGATGACGACGATTCAAGGAGCACCAGTATCAATGAAGAGATGGAGCAAATGTACAAGAGCTTTCATTTCTAGTATCTAGAAGAAAGTTTCTAGATCTTCAGTGATTCAATCTAAGCATTCTCTATTAAATAAGCTTAACGACTTGAAGATTACTGACAACTGTTCACTGTTGATCTACTACCTAAGCATCAGACAACCCGCGTGTACCTAGGACGCCTGAGCATCCGTGACAGTTACATGGTCAGCTTACATGTGGTCAGCTTACACGTACATGGTCAGCTTACATGGGCGCCCAAGATCAACTACATTCTTTCCGCATCAGGTAAGCACCAGAGCAAAAAGCAAGCAGGCGGCCGATCATTATATGCAAAACTCGCCACTGTCGGACGAAAGAGTAAAATCGAGTCGTCACACTCGCTTCGTCGGTATGAGCGAGCCCAAGATGGCAATGTTGACATCATTACGGTAGTATAGCTAGGACTATCCTGGCTCCCTCAACTTTGTACGCTCAAATAGGCTCTCCTAACCAGCGAACGCATCCAGCAAAGGTCCTGCAAAAAAAAAAAAAA
>JAMYIC010001167.1:24778-56243 GCA_024112705.1 Microcera coccophila
CGTTCGGTTGTAGCAGCTCCATGTCCTCCGCCGCTGTGCCCGGCTGGGAGGACTTCGATAAGTTATAAACATACATCTATACCCAGCGGGTATAAAACTTCGTTCCAGATGACTCAATGAAACGAACGAAGGCTAAGAACGGTTTCAAGCTTCTAAGCTCTAATATATCTGCCGCCAATTTAGACTGAAAATGAAAAATAACGCCGTAGTAGTCTTAATATATCGCAGGCACGTTTCACTCATCTCCATCGACAGTTTCGTGTGTGTAAAGGACAAGAAGAAAAGAAAGTACAAATATCTATAGGCGCAGGTCAGATTTGGGCTGGCGTCCTATGGTGCCGACAACCCTGCCGCTTTAATGATGCAACTGGGAAACCTGCTTTCACGACATAGTATTCGCTCTTGAGCGCTCTCTTTTATTAATGCTATAGTGCTGTCTTCAACTTATCCCGATCCTAGACCCAAGGCGATGAAAGCATCTTATCAGTCAAGTGTGCACCCCTTACCGAGACTCAGACTTCACACCCACTGTGCAATGCCATGCGTTCTCATTTGGCTTTAGACTTGGCAAGAAGATTTTTCTCTTAACCCAAATGATTCCATGAAGGAAAAGACAAGATCCATAGTCTATATGCAGTGTCAAATCACTTGTATGACCATCGGCAATCAGCAGGCTCCATCGCACAGATAAGCCCAGGTGACATGAATCCAAACGCCTTTGATATCAGAAATACCAGTTTGTTTACTCCCACGCGTGAAAATAAAGTAAATAATCTAAGGATCTTGAGCCATATACCTCCCAGCGAGATATTGCAGGCTCTTTGTGATTATCACGTCATCGCTCTTCTTCTCTCCTTGTTTTCCAATCCCGGTACATCCACTGATGGGGGTTCTCTTCCAGACTACGGATGATTACTTCGTTTGCTGAAACAGTAACCAAACACCACTTTAATCTCGGTTCGAGTCCTTTGTTGATGCCTGCGTAAACTCGCCTTCGACTTCGCTGAACGGCAGTTGACAATCGTTCCTCTCGATCGCGAGCATTTGAAGCCGAGGGGCTCATCCATGAGAGTCCTAGAATCTTTGCGGTAGGTCGCAACGTGGTATGGAGACAATGGCTGCCTGCTCTCGCTTCACCATGGATACCCTTACAACCTATTATTTTGGTTGCATTCAAGGAGATCCTGAAAACCCTGTTGGGGGCTAGCTTTCGACGGCACCCTTGACTATTTGGTCTGCGTGTTGCATCTCAGTCCACATTTGCCTCCGTCAAAATATCTTGCGTATAATGCGGTGTAGACGCCCCTGCATTGTCCCCAGTCACATGTTGCAGATCACTATTGATCCACAGCAGGTTTTTTTCGTCCTTGTATTTCCAGCAAGACGACCTCCTTACAAGACGTTGCAAAGTTCCTACCCCTGAGGATAGAAATCATACATTGCAAATCATTGAAACGACAAGTAGCTTACGACTCCACAACATGCCAAGCCGGTAGGAATCGCAGTAGTGAACTACTCTTGAAAATGCCGTCCCAGCCCGGGTCGAAAGACTGCACCCCAAACTCCACGTATCGATCCAGGACGGGGCTGACCCACCGACTCGGTCGACTCTCGGGGAGATCCTATGTTCGAGCCTTCTCCCAGCGTCAAGCTTAATGTGCTACATCTGACGTCGTACAGTCGTGGTTCACTTGACGAGAGCGCCTCATATGCAGCATCCTAAAAGCTGCCGAGGATTCTGGAAACTGTAGGAGCGTGCCACACCTTCTTGGGGGCTATACAATCAGATCGCGAGGTGAACGGTGCATAGAACTCAGACTCTTTCCAAACAATTGACGATGTTCTTCATACCCGTTCTAGGATAGGTGCAGCCAAAGAGCACTAGTTTAGGAGAAATGTTTCTTGTTCCAGGCAAAAAAATGTCCACGTCTCATAATTCATTAAGTACGCACCATGTTCTGATGGAGATTGTTTCGGATCGATGTGGGCATCGCATCAAGGATTAACCCACTTTGAGATTTCCAGACCGTAGCTCTAGGTTGATGTACCTTATCTCACACCGATCTACGCCCAAAAATTGCGGTAGATACTAAATTCAACTGGCTGGTTGACTGTCAAGTCTAAGAAATCGTGCCGAGATGCTCGGGGCATAGCTACCCTGAAGCGGGGATGGATTTTGTGAGTCAAAGACTTAATGTCACCCAAAACTGACATCTTCCATGGAAGCGAGAAGGAACATTCGCGTCGGTAGGTGAGGTTCCATCAAGGGTTGTCGCTGGCTGCGTTGCCGCTGATTGTAACCTGGCCCCCCCAGGAAACGGACTTTGTGACCGGTGAATTGGGAGATCCTGTCTGAGGAAAACATCCCACCCACTCTCCGGTCCCGACGCCAACATAACCTTCATGAAGAAGAGAAGGTTCTTTTTTTTCTAGATGCCGCGGACCCACGATGTCTTGTCAGGTAGCCAAACGCTCAGGGTTAGAGTAGCCCCGGTATCGTTAATTAACCCGGGCAAGATGGCGGAGATGGCTCCCGATAGCGAAAGGGCTGCCATGGAATTTCGGCCCGCCATAGTCCCACACGCGGACACCAGAGACGCCAAGGAGATTGCAGGAAGCACGAGTTACCCAGAGCCCCTAGCATTCAAGATCATGATGGGAATCAGGCTCCCGTCAAGGCGCATGATGGCTTTTGTGTGATATGATGGAAGATCAGGAGATGAAGTGTTTGCAGGCCTTCAGCGGACAGGGATAGTCTCGACATATTCCGTAGGGGGGTGGCGAAGGGAAGCAACTACAAGGGCCAATTCCCTTGCCAGAGCAACATCCAAGCTGGATCTTGTGAGCCCTGGCATATGTAGGCTGTAGATTGAATTGCTTTTTTCGATCGCCGAGACATCCTCTTTTGGTAGACCGCCATGCCAATGGGACAGATACTCTGCGACTTACTGGCCCTTCTCAGAGCAAGTGAAACTTCTGCCCCTGCGTTGAAACTTGATGGTGCTGCCTTAAATTTACAAGGCGGCTCCGCTCATCTCCACACATTCCCTTAGGGCCACCAACTAAATGCTGCGATGAAGCCCCTTTACCAGGATAGTAAGCTGCATCGTGGGAGCAAAACAAGATAAGCATTTTTTAAGCGCTGGCATTAGTGTTGACATTATCTAACTTGCAGATTAGTCTATCCCGATTGGAGACTTATCCTCGACATATGAGACATTTGTGGAGGTAACGCTGTTTCTTGGTCAATAATCTTTCACCTAAAAAAAGCCCAATGTCCTGATCTCAATAACTACTACTGACAACTGAATGGCTCTCTCTCGGCCGAATGGGTTCATGATAATGGGTTACAACACCAGGATGAGGAGGCGTCTTTCGATGACACCGTGATGGGGCTTCAAACACGCTGCGAGCCAGTCACCACTAAGCATTCCCAGCCCGTGCAACACCGAATACCTGGCTAGTAGCATTTAGCGCGATGAAGACGCCACAGGATCGTCAAGGACTGGCCCAATCTTGGTTAGAGCTCCGAGCCCAAAGCCTTTTCCCTTTCAGGTAGGTTGCGAACCGGACTGTTTGAGATGGGCTCCTCGACCAACCTCATGCTCCGTGACGGACAGGGTTTTTTTGCGCCCGACGTGGGCAATTGATCAAAGTTCCCAAACAAACAGTCCCCGAGGGAAACAATCAGCCGGTTTCAGGTGGCCGCTTCTCGAGCCAATGTCGTTTACCATAGCCTGGGGAACCAGCATGGGCGCTGCAACTTCGGCCTATGTGCCGAGCACGCGAGCATCTCTGGACTCAATTTGGTAAGGTCTATTGGATGGGCTCCGCGAGAGGAGGACCTCATCTATCAGATCGGGCCTGGGGGTACATGTCGGAGATGATGATGGCGGTGTTCTGGAAGAAGATATATAATATACGAACATCAAGTCCGTCGTCCTAAGGTTAGTTCAGTCCATCTTCAGCAACACACTTCATTGAGTGACTGCCGGCAGCCACATCGAGTATATCGTATATTTCGTCGTTCTTTACTACTACTATTCCGCCCTATCCGTCGTTCCTTTTTTTTATTATTATATATATAGGTGCATTCACCCGGTAAACCGAATATGGCTCCCTCACTCAACTCTGTTCTCGCCGCTGGTCTGGCTTTGTCCGCTTCTGTTGCTGCGAATCCTTTCAACCTAGCCGAGACCCAACGCCACTCCGTCAACCAAGTCAGGAACGAAAACTACGTCAAGAACGGACCGCTTGCCTTGGCACGCGCCTACATCAAGTATGGCGCTCCTCTGCCCGACGACCTCTCTACCGCTGTGAACTATGTTCTCACCAACTGGCGTCGTGACACTGGGAGCGCCGTTGCCACCCCCGAGGACTCCAAGGACAGCGCGTACCTCACCCCTGTCGAAATCGGTTATCCGCCTCAGACACTGAACCTGGACTTCGACACTGGATCGTCTGACCTCTGGGTCTTTGGCCCAGAAACCCCTCAGGATCAGATCAAAGGTCAGCCCATCTATGACCCTTCCAAGAGCAACACTTCCTCTGAAATCACCGGTGCCTCTTGGAACATCACCTATGGTGATGGCTCGTCCTCCTACGGCAACGTCTACACCGACGTGGTCAGTGTTGGTGGCCTCAAGGTTCAGAGGCAGGCTGTCGAGCTTGCCCAGAATGTTGCTGGCACCCTGACCGCTCAAACCGGCTTGAACGGCCTCCTCGGGTTGGCCTTCAGCTCCATCAACACCGTCCAGCCCGAAAAGCAAAAGACCTTTTTTGACAGGGCTACGGCGAACTTGGACAAGCCCCTCTTTACCGTGGACTTGAAGCACAACGCCCCTGGAAAGTACAATTTCGGTTACATCGATGACTCTGCTCATACGGGCGACATCACCTACACCACCGTCGACAGCAGCAGGGGTTTCTGGACTTTTACCTCTCCCGGCTACGCTGTTGGCGATGCCCAGCCCAATTCTTCCCCCATCACGGGCATTGCTGATACCGGCACGACTCTCCTTCTTCTCCCGGCCAACGTTGTCCAAGATTACTACAGCCAGGTGACCGGCGCTGAAAACAGCCCGCAGGCGGGTGGCTACGTGTTCCCTTGCTCCACCAAGCTTCCCTCGTTTACTTTCCTCGTTGAACAGACCAAGTTTGTCATTCCTAGCGAGTTTATGACTTACTCTCCCACTCAAGACGGCTCCAATTCTTGCTTCGGTGGCCTCCAGTCTTCGGAAAAGTTGGGCATCAACATTTTCGGTGATATCGCTCTCAAAGCTGGCTTTGTTGTCTTCGATGGTGGCAACCAGCAACTTGGTTGGGCCACTAAGAAGCTGTAGAAGCTGTTGGGCGAATCCTTTATCTAAACAAGATAGAGAGATATTAGAAAGGTTCGGGGTAGGCCCATTGTGTATTGTCGGGTGATTTATAGCTTCTTTTAAGACACGATATGGTGTCTCCGTTACTAGATAAATTTAAATAGATTATGATGTTTCGAGTTGCTCCGAGGTTTTGCATCATCGAAGATGACGGTTTCAAGCTCCTTCGTGACCCGCAACATCACAACTAATAGACATAACTCTCACTAACTGATACGCGATGACCTATTAGGACCCTGAAAATCCCTTCTTTTTTAATCATCACACGAGAGAGGCTTTTTGGTACAGCAGGATGGGGCTAACCCTTTATGTTACGTACCAGCAGATTAGGACTCGCTAAAGGCTTTCTCCACGGCTCGCGCCATATCACCCAACGTACTGAATGTAAAAGACAAGTCCACGCTATCGCCAAGTTCCTCTAGTAAACCGCCCATAGCAGATTCCTTACCAGCTCTTTCGATCCAGCAACTCTTGATGCCCGACAACTTCGCCGGGACATGATCGTGTTCCAAAGCTTGTGCCGTGTGCAGAAATCCATCCCTCTCTACTCCCAAATCCTTCTGCGCATGTTCAAACATGTACTCAAAATTTCGTAGATCAGGCTTGTATGAGCCAATGTCCTGGGCCGTGTAGATTGCGTCAAAATGGCTGCCCTGCAAAGGACCAGACAGCGTACGCGAAAAGGACTCCTTATCCACGTTAGACAGAACGATCAGCTTATATCGTTTCCCAAGTTTCTTAAGCGCTTCGACGGTGTCGGGAAAGGCGGGCCAGTCTCCAACACTCGCTCCAAATGCCTGTTCCTCTCGACTGGATGTCTCCCCGCTATGCGAAAGACCGAGCTTCTTTGCTATCTCTCCATACAAGTTGCCTAGCAAAGTTGCGTACTCCATGTTGGGATACTGCTTTTGTAGGATCTTCTCGTGTTGCGTGAATAGCTCGAGTAACCCTCGCTTGTTATTCTTAAGGGGGTGGCCTTGCGGGAGACGGTCATTGAGTGGTCCCAGTGCCGTGTAGATGCCACTTTCCCAGTCGATCAACGTAGCGTAAACATCGAAGGAGAGAGTCGTAAACGACGTAAGAGGTCGTGGAGTTGAAGATGCCATTTTGCGTTGGGAAAATATAGCTCGAGTGATGGAAGCAGTATAGTTCTGGGTGAAGAAATAAAATGAAGAGAGGTTGAATGCATTGGACACAGGGCAAGAAAATATGGCAATATTTATACGCCTGGTTTTGTCGAGCGTCGAAGGGCGCGGCTTACATGAATAATGGGGATCAAGCCGAATAGCCTTCAACCAAGGTCTTGCCAACAAACACGACGTTACATGCTAGTGGCAAATCTGCGCCGCGATTGTAAGACCTAGCCCGAGCTGGCGGTTCTTCAATGAGAGGCGGGGATAGTTGAGCCAGCCTTAAGGTTAACTAGGCCCGTTATGTTTAGCCAACGTTTGTCGGCAATAATTGCTGTAAGATATAAAGATTATCTCATAGTATCTACTACTATTTTTAAACCACCAATTGGTTGAATGAGATCATGAGCCGGTGCTAGAATGGGTGGTTGTTCAACTATCCCACATGAGCGTAGAATGAGGGCATGGCGGCCTGCCCCGGGAGTTTACTCAAGACAGCATCTCCCTTCTTCTAGTTAGGAGGGCCCAAGACAGCCCAACTTCGGATACTTCGATGGTATAGGCCGGTATCTAACTGCCAGGGACCTGAAACTATGCTTCTTCCGTTTTGTCACATGGTTTTTTACCCATGACCAAATGACCTAAGCAAGTGCCCTACCTGCCGTACTGAGAGACAGTAGTTTTGATTGCGTTCATGGCCTAAGCCAGATGATGGCCTTTTCTCCGACACAGCTGCTTTGAATCGGTTACAGATGGGCAGGGATAGGTAGTTGGAACCAACGTTGTCATCTCTGGCCTTAGAAGCAACAAAGAAGATCAATTTTAGAAAAGAAGCTAGGCGAGCGCGTTCCATATTTAATTGCCCACGTTTGCAGGGATTTATGGGCGTAGTGTGAGGACCTATCGTGGGCTTGCTAGGGAGTGACCTAGAGGGAAGCGAGGCTATTCAGTTAGTACAAACATTCAACACTGCAATATTAGAACAGAGCTTGACGCAGTATTTTGTTCGAAATCTATACTTGACGGTTAAGCTTCGTCTATGGATAGACTATGCGTCGGCCAAGCCGCCTAGGACTGCATTGATACTGTTCCTACTCTATATAAAGAGCCGTGTGCATTGCCCAAGATTATAAATCTCAACCATGTTTTTGACTGAGGTATACTCCCTCTTAGAATATGTAGATGCATTTTGAATCCCACTCACGTAGCCCTTCCGAACTTAGATGCTTCCACTCACGACTGGTCCGTGGCGCGAATGGTGCATAGACTGGATCAACTGGGGCGGTTGCGCATTACACTACTCCGTCGATCCCAGACATTCTTGGCATTGTTTGGGGGTGTGAATGACAAGTAGGCGATGTGTCTGTCTGCACTCAGCTGAGCTCACGCATAAGCAAGCGCTTCGAATGTTTGGAGCCTAAGCCCCGAACACCTGCATGCTGTGTCAACGAGAAAGGTAGTTTGTCAATAGCTGGTCGCCAATGCACCCCTAATTCAACTATCAGAAGCTAGTTGCAGTAGTGGTGGCTAAAGAGGAAGATTATGGAACTTTCTCAGCCCAGGAAACCCGTTTCGGCCCGCTGCATCGGCGGCTTATGTTCAGCTCTTCGTTTTCAAGCCACGACCCCTCCCTTTAGCCTTGTTCAGGTAGTTTTGTCTCACCAACGGACCTGCTGATGGGACGATTTGGTGTCTTGTATGCGCTTACGTAGAAGAGTCCGCGAATGAGGGTCAACCCATCTTGATCAGAAGCCCCTCAGAAGGAAAGGCTCTTATCATTTCATTGTAGAAGTGACAAGGAAGTCCGTCGCATTTGCTCAAAAACGAAGATCAGAATTTGTAAAGAATACTCAGGCTCAGTCAACGCACCTCCAGCACTAATTCTAGATGTCTTTCAATGCAACACCATCAAGGGAACAATAAGCCCTAGGTCGAACTCTCCACAAACGGAGATTGTTTTAAAAGGGCCCTCGACCTCACTTTCTTGAGCTTCGAGCAGAATTTCGCTTGCATTTTGTCACAAATTCCTTATATCTTGTCGGAAACTAAAAGCCTATGATGCCTTCAGAAGTATTCGATGTCCTTGTCGTCGGCGGTGGGCCTGTCGGTCTCGCTGCGGCCTATGAGGTGGGAAAGGCGGGCAAGTCAGTCATCGTACTGGAGCAGAACAATTTCTTCAACCAAGCAGGGAGCTCTGGTGACCTGGCGCGCATGTTCAGAACCATGTAAGTTGCTCGGCCACGCCTTACTCAGGGATCGAGCTGATCGATCTGGAGGTACACGGAAGACTTCATGGCTGATCTTGCCAAGAAAGCCATGGACCACTGGGATGAGTTGGAAAAGGACGCTGGCCTCTCGCTCCGCTGGATGAGCGGCCTTCTCAACTTTGGTGATGAGAA
Source organism: Microcera coccophila (assembly GCA_024112705.1). Classification (NCBI taxonomy): domain Eukaryota; kingdom Fungi; phylum Ascomycota; class Sordariomycetes; order Hypocreales; family Nectriaceae; genus Microcera; species Microcera coccophila. Next base: position 33,689 of record JAMYIC010001167.1, read on the forward strand.
TATCGGCGGAGATACTCCTGAAGGTGCGTGAAGTCTGAGTTGGATGATTACCGTGTTGACAAAACTATTAGGCAGTCTGATGGGCCCTGTCAAGAATCTAGATCGACTCAAGATGACATACAAGAAGAGTTAGTAAAGCCGATACTCGTTTAGACTTGAGCTTTCAACCCTGACTGGCTTTTCTAGTGAGTGCTAAAGACATTGAGGCGCGCTATCCATTCAAAGACCTCGACCCTTCATGGATCGGGCTTTACGCTCCAGACAACGGCGTTATCAACGTCCAACAGCTTCTGAGGAGCCTATTCAGTCTTAGCAAAGACTATGGAGCTAAAACTAAGCAGCACACCAAAGTTGAACGCATCGTGCCCTCCAAGGATGATTCCAGTATCTGGGAGGTTCACACAACGACGCACGCGAAGACATCTGCCGTCTACTTGACAAAAAAGGTAATCATCACCTGCGGAAGCTACGTCAATCATATTCTCAAGCCCAGTTTCGATATCTCGCTGGACCTGGATATTTGGGAGATGGTTGCAACCTACTTTAACGCGAATGCCGGCCCAAACGGAACCATTTTCCCTAGTACGTTTCGATACCTTTGATAACCATCAGACTACTGACAACCATGACATAGGCATGTGGTTCCAATTCGCTCCTAATAAAGAGGGGCGATCACAGTTATTTTATGGCATGCCCGCCCTTCCTTGGGGTCCTCCCAACGTTGTGCGCATCGCAGTGGATGCGGCGACCCGTAGAATCAAAGACCCTGACGAGAGAGAAAGCAGCGTCTTGAGCCCGCAGGATATCCGTGATACCCAAGACTTTGTTCGAGATCACACCGTAGGTCTCGATCATACGGTTCCGGCTTCCACCATCAGCTGTCTTCAAACAAATGTTTACGGTAATTACTTCTCATTTCGTCCCAAGAGGTCTTACGCGGGCTGACTGTCTTAGATAACATGTTCGTTCTGGACTTTATTCCCAAACAGTACCTGGGTCATGGTCCAGAGAAGAGCGTCGTAGTGTTTACTGCGGGATGGGCTATGAAATTCGTGCCCCTCCTTGGAAAGGCCTTGGCAGAATTGGCACTGCATGGCAAGTCTGAGTACGCTCTGAAGGAGTTTTCGATTACCAGGGAGGATGAGAAGACGAAGAAGGGTATCATTGCGAAGAACACCGAAGGCTTTGCCGTGGCGAATAGCGCATTCAAGCATGCGTCACAAGCGGAGGGATCCTCCTGTCGAGGAAAACACAATTGCGGCCTTTAGTATTAGATTCGGATTACATATCTGTATGCAGAATAGATAATTACGAGTATTTGGTGGAGGACATGTATGTGCAATGTAAACTCCGCTTCAGGTGTGGTAGTGCAATTTTCCACAAAGACCTAACCTTTCATCAAACAAAACAAGCATATCAAGGACCTTGAAAGCAGTCACCTGTTTTAAGAGATGTGTTTTGAATAACCATTCTCTCATAATTTATAACCCAAACCTATAATCGACCGTCTTCTCGGCCATTTCCATTGAGGTGCTTCGTGAACGCAAGCCAAGACTTCACTGCTTGTGGAGCTAGCCCGGCAAGTTTTGCTTTCTGTTCCCAAGGATTTCGAGCATCCTCATTCTCCACAAGGCAAGGTAGTCATCAAGTAACATTGTCTACGGAGCCATTGATCACATCATTCCTCATCACATCATCACGTGAGGCTAACCGAGGTATCTGCGGGGTACGAGTGACGTGGTGAAGTTGGATCACCATTATCAAATAAACCCTCAAGTGGTGAAGGGGTACTTCTTTCGTATCGATCCTGACTGTTGAGTTACGACAAAAGTCTTGCAACATCGGAGCCGAAAACAACAACGCTCAAAATCCCAGCAAACGTCTTCTATTCCTACGGCGGTTGTTAGATCCCAGCCACCTACCATCATGGAAGGAGAAAGGTCGAGACTGTGGTTCCCGCTAGCAATCTTGCTCATATCCATCATCGGTGCGCTTTTGACCGGACCAGGTATCCGGCGTACGGTTACTGTTGTTGGGCTCTTCAGAACACCGGCAAATTCTCTCTCCAATTCATCACCTGATGACATCCACACCCTCGGAGAAACTACACATTGCGAGGACCTGCACTATCACGAGTCGAGCAGATTATTGTTCACGGCTTGCGAGGATTCAGACACTACTAGATACTCGTGGTTTCCGCCGCTTGGGACATTTGACGATCCATCGGTTGTCCTCAAGTCTCAAGGCAGTATCAAGATTATTGATCCGATAGTGAGTGGGAGACAGCCCTCTTCCCTTTATTTCAATGTCATTCTTGCTCATCGATGCCAAAGACCCTGAAACTCACGAAGCTGTCCTTCGAAAATTTCGACAAACCATTCATCACACATGGTATCGATGTGATCGATGATCCTGCTCGAGAAAGAGGTCAAGCGGTCTACATATTTGCAGTAAACCACCTTCCGAATCAAGATTATTACTCGAAAGAATATCTTAAGGCGCCAAAGAGCCGCTCTGTGGTGGAAATATTCCACCACGTTATCGGATCAACTGCTCTGAAACACATTCGAACCGTTTGGCACCCGCTCATCAGAACGCCAAATGATATTTTAGGACTATCTCCAACATCCTTTTTTGTTACAAATGATCATTACTATAGGGAAGGGACTATGCGATTCGTCGAGGACGTTTATCGCCTCGCCAAGTGGACCGACACAATTTACGTCGAGGTTGCTGATCCTACCGAGTTTCTGTCGGATGATGATCGTCAGGGTGTACAAGCATCGGTTGCGCTACAAAATGTACACAACAACAACGGTATCGGGCATGGTAGAGTGCCGAACGAAGTGCTCGTTGTCAGCTGCGCGAGCGGCGTGCTACATCTGGCTACACAATCTAAAGACAATGCTCAAGGAAGTGGGCCGTCTAGCCTCAAAATCTTCGATTCTATTGAGATTGATTCCGTCATCGACAACCCGAACTACTTTACCGACCCCTACGCAAACGAGACATTCGATGCCAGTGGATTCATCGTTTGTGGTTCCTCTAGGGCTATTGATATTGGGAAGAACATCAAGAACCCAGATGCGGAGGACGGAGTTATGATCTGGAAAGTGGCACACGAACCGCAAGTGTCAGATGGAAAGAAGAGAGTGGATGGCAAATGGAACAGAAACCTCATCTTCGAAGACGATGGCAGGGGAATTAGCACCGCTAGTACTGCCGTCTTGGTTGCGCTGAAACCGTCCAGTGATCAGGAGCATCGTCGAGGGCGGTTGTTTGTTACAGGTTTCTTGTCCAGGAACATGATCGCAGTGGATATAGATTTGTAAGGTCAGTCACTTGCGAGCCATAGGAGGAAGCAGACTTTCGAGCAGGAGAATCTTACCCAATGGCTTCAAGTCTAGGCGGCCCGAGTCGGACGTTACACTACTTTGTTTAGTTCAAGTTCGAGAAAATCTACATCATCCGCATAAGTTTACACCATTTTTCTATGCGATAACAATTGCTAGTAACTTCATGATAGATGCCACGCCTCCGACTGCTCTTCCCACAAGCGCTCTTGAGACGGACGCATGTCAGGTTTTGGCACCTTTCGTCCCGCTATCCAACCAGCGCGTAAGAGTGTTACTTGGCTTGACGTTATCGAGTTTCCCACCTTTCTTCCTCTTCGGACTCTCGGTCAATGTCTTCTTCCCTATCTCAAGGAGGTCCATCAGTTCTTCAAACTCCTTGTGGGGTACGATTCCACCACTCGCTTCCTTGTGGCCGCGCGCAAAGGACTCGCCCAACCGTGCCCTCAGCGTCGGGTCGGGAGAATTTTCCACTAATTCGTTCAGCGTCTCGATGATGTTGACCGGCGGATCCCTTGTTCTGGCACTTCTCGGTATTCGGCATGAGAAGTTCACCATTCCCGGCAAGTATCCCTCATTTGCGACGAGGATAACCTCAAGCTTCGCGCTTTGTAGATGCCCTGCCCATCTCGTCGCGATAACTGGATGAACTTGAGCTTGGGAGTCAATCCGGAAGACTGCTATCCGACCGTCAGCAGAGAACTTCGGTGCTGTGTGTGTGCACCGTTCCACTTCAGCATTGACTTCAGCCCGCGCTGCCAGTAAAGTTCGGTTCTTCAGTAGGGCGGCTGGCGACTCTGCTGCCATCAGCGCCGCCCATGCTCCAGGAACGTTGAAAGATGCCGTCCGCCGCGGCGCATTGATCAAAGATACTGCCTCGTTGAGCGCTTTCTTAGTGTAGGTTTTGAATGTCGGCTTCATGTCTGGGAAGGGCGGCTCCCATTTCAACGTATTGCCGAGATCGCCGTGCGTGCCCATGACGCAGAGCCAGTCGCAGGCACCTCTGACCTTTTCATGAAGCGGCGAGCAGATGTGATATGTCAACAGGGAGCTTGTAGCAACCGGCGGGGAGTTGCAGGCTGTGACGTGCTCAGCACCCTCTGGAAAGTCGCCGTCCAGAGCCCAGTGATGGTCGATGACGAGGGCTTTATGAGGCGAGTCAATGACGGGAGGCGAGTTGCGTGAGCCTTGATCTAGGATAAAAATGTAGGACGGCTTCACGGCTTCCATGGCTCGACGCTCAGCTTCATCGTGAATCGTGTTTCCCTTTTGTAGAAAATGAGTTTCGATAAGCTCCGGATCCAGACCGAGAAGCAGAAGAGTCTTCCTCAGAATCGCACCCGAGCTGAGCCCATCGGCGTCCTTATCAGGTACAATGAGAGTCTTTTTGCTTGCGACGGCGCTGGCTACAGTGTTAGCTGCAAGATGTTCCCTGAAAGAGTCGAAAAATGGCCCTCACCATTCGAGTATAAATTGACGCGCTCCGTCTATTTGGTGTTCCGGAGCCGGCCAGATCACATCGCCTGTTTCGGTACGCAGCGAGGGAGTCAAATGGTAGTCGGGGACCGCGGGCCTGGGTTTCTTTGCTTTTGGCGTCGTCGTCGAGAAAAATGCAGCACTTCGTTTCATTTTTATTGTGTGAACGGTTGCCCTCCCATCAATTCGTGGGAAAAGAGCTCTATCCAGTCTGCGGGCAATGGTCAGAGTGGTGGCTGATCCTATTGCCAGATCGCTTCGGCGAGTCGGTAACTTTACGATTTGGGAAATGAGACTTCGTCTTGGAGAAGTCATAAACGCAGCTCAGGGACGTAATCAGTTTTATCGTGTGCTATAAAAGAAAGAAAGGAATGAAGCTGTCACAGCAAGAAAAGAAAATGTATGACGTCAACTTGGGACTATCGAATCGTTGGCTCTGGATTAGCGCGATGACGCCGGCACGAAGCAAAGGTCTGGCTGATCGTTTCTTTGTTGGTGTCAAGAAGGGCGATCGGAGAATAACAATCGGTTTTTGGTCTTAGTCTTGCTCAATGACTGACGGCAGAAATGCGCAATCCGTTGCCAAATCACATGGTACTGTTGTCGCTCCATCAAATGGCTAGAAGCCCTGAGACAAGTTCTGCTGTTGACGTCGAACCTCAGAACTTCCTGTTGCGGAAGTTCATGTATGCATAGATATTCTGGATATGAAAACTCGAAGCCACATACAAATAACCATAAAGAATGCCAGTTTAGAGCCTTGTGGGACTGTTGTGCTCTGGTCCCTCATTCTATGTATAATGCTATACCTCATCTTTCTTGGGAGATTTCACCTCCGGCAAACCATAGAAGAACTGTCGGACATCTCGACACCACAAGGTGGGTTGACTGACTGCAGGGAAATGGCCTCCAAACTCATGTCTCTCGAAGTAGACAACGTTGGCGATCCTTTCGATCCAATCCCTCGGCTGTTGCGTATCACAATTCATCTCAGCTTCACTCTTGCACCGAATGAGAAGACGTCGACTTACAGCGAAAGCAAAGTTTGCTATTTCGGGGAACGGACCGTTTTTCCAACCCCATTCCGAGACACCAGTAGGCACATCCGTTTTCGGGAAGTTCATGACAGAAGGCTGGACGACATGTTAGCTTCTGCTGACCTCGAGCAGACTGGAAGTCATAGCCAACCTTGAATACTTCGAGATACGCTCGTGTGTTGGCGTATGGCCCGGGGATCCACAGCATCATCGCGTCTGTTACGAGCTGCTCGGCGCTATAGGCGTACCCGTCGCTGGTGGCATGGTTGACATCCCAGTACCAGCCGAGAAATCCTACCGGGCTATCGGCTAATGCCAGAGAGAGCGCCAGCGGTTTTTGACCGTGAGTCGTCGCATACGCCCAGTGGGATTGAAACCATGTATCGTAGGAGGCCATGTATTCGGCTTCCTCCGACGAAGCCATTCCTTCTTGAACCCGCGCGCGATCCGTTTCTTGCGGCTGAGCGATGAAGAAGTCCGACATGTGGCCAATGATGCTCTCCTGAACGTCCTCCACCATCCACATGCCAGTGAACCAGCCCAAATCGGTTGTAACGATTCCATACCGGTCATACCCAAGCTGGTGCATTAGTGCGTCAAAGGCCTTTCCCATCTCTCGGGGGCCTAGTCCCGGCTGCTGCGGCGCCGGACTGAACCCAAAACCTGGCAAATCGGGTGCAACAATATGAAATGGCTGCTTGGGGTCCTTCGTAAGAGGTTCTATGACTTTAGACCATTCTAGGAAGGTCGAAGGCCAGCCGTGAAGCAACAAGAGTGGCACAGCGTCTCTCATAGCCGACCGATGGTGGACAAAGTGAAGAGGAATGGGCTGAGAATAATCGCCGTTTCCCGGCACTTCTGTTACGTAGTGATGAAAGTCTTGGTTCATTTTGCCCTCTATAGCGTTCCAGTCGAAGTTGGTGCCCCAGTAGTCCGCGACAGCGGTGATGTTGGCGGTGGGTGGTCCTTCGATGTTCCATTCTGAAGATAGGCCGGTCGTAGGCCGATAGTCCCGAACTTTCCGTAGTGTCGTATCGATAAATGAGCTGTCGACCTTGATAGTGAAAGGTTGGGGATACGGACCCTCGGGGAAATCGAAATGGAGTTTCCCAGCCATTTTGTCAGACAGTCTCGCCGATGCTGTCACGGCGAGGGGCAGCAGAGCAAGACCGAACAACATACTGATCTTAAGACTAGCTTTTGAAAGAGCTCGGAGGCTAGCGACAGTTTCTGATCTCCAAATTCACTCGAGGTGCTTTGGTTTATCCATATCTAGCTATTCCTCTTATATTTGTGGATGTAGAGCCATGGATCCGGCGCGGATATATCGACTTGTCCTACGGCTGGGTCAGCCATTACTAGCAACATCCGCCTTTCATGCCAGGGCTCCCTACCCTTCGACTACGTCACTCACCGCTAGAGAGCTGATTACCAACCTCATCCTCGGCTTCAAGATTGAGTTGCACACCATGTAGCAGCGCCTCAAGCTTACTAAGCGGCGAAGCTCTCCCCGAGAGCCACCGGTGACACAAGACGATCGCCGTTCGGGCCAATTCCTGCCTAATGGCTCGGGCCCCGGTAGGATTACTTGCATTGTGATCGGGGACCCAGTTCGGTACACATGGAATAACGATGTTGAGCATTACAGAGCCGGAGGACGCAACAAGACTCTCATCAGCTAAAGTAAAGACTAGCGCATCTCAATGAACCGTGTACGGTGCTCTCCTCGCCTGTGCCCGTGAGTTCATTGGCATAAAGAACTAATAAAGTAGTCACTAGAATACCACGAGAGCCACAAAATAGTTCCAATTGCGTTGGTGAGCTGACAGAAAAATGCGAGTGGAGCAAAGGTCTACTTCAGCTTGGCTGGAAGGTCGAAATGCCTCAAACTCCGGGGACGCAGCCACGGAGATGCTGCTAGGACGGGAAACGCATACATGCAATGCGCCATGTTTCACGAACAATGAGATAAACAACTCAATGCATGTCGGAGTCCCGCCACTACTTGCGCAAGCTATCCAGCTCCACAAGCGAGGATGTCGTCTCATTTGTCGTTGTTCGTGAACAATTTAGACTTTGGAAGTCGAGTAAGCGGCTTGCGGAGTCGCGAAACCGGATATACGAGTACATCCGAGCAATCCGCTGGGGAATTCGGTGCACCATCTGATTTCCGGCCGTTGTCTCAGTCTCGGTTTGGGTCCCGATTCTCGGTCGGGAGGACCTGGATCCCGGACGAAGCTGCATCTGATCGCGAAGAGACACAACGCCGAGGCTGGCGGTGCTGCAAGAAGCCTACCATGCTTCTGCTGATATCCATATTTGAGGCCAAAAAGGCGAGGTTGTGAAAGCATATAAGACGGTCTCGTATCCCTTGCAACCAGACAACATCACCGACAGCATCACCGACAGCATCACCGACAGCATCACAACCGACCACTTCGAAGGAGTAAAGACAACCACAAAGTTGAGGATAACAATTATTCTAGCAATTCAAAAGCATCCACCAATCAAATCCAACGTCATCTTCCAAGCCTTCCAACGCAGACATGACTAGCATCAGGAATCTCCTCTCCCTCGCGGCCGCTATCCCCACCCCGGCTTCTGCTCCTGTCCCCTCAGCCCAGCCCAGACTTGGTGTATGCGGCGAAGTCAACGTTTTTTATACGTACGTAGATCATCGCTTTGGAAGCCAGACTTCCTCATCTCAAGAAATCGATGCTGACATAACCATCTCATAGCGGTTTTCCTCCTTATCATCCTCTTGTAGCTGCTCAGGGCTGGGATCCGCTCCGGGTTGAGATCGGCCTCCGCAATGATACCATCAACATGGTCAACGCCGGGTACAACGTCCACGGTATGCTCTCGATGCCCGCTGTTGCAAGACAATTACAATGTTACAAGAGATTGCTAATAAGGCCGCTTAAGTCGTTTGGAGCGGGGTTGAGAACCCCATTAGTGTTCTTGAAGATCGCATGGATCAATCCGGAGTCGAATATGACCTCGTTGGCATTGGCTGGGGCATGCGAGGCGCTACTCTAGAGCCCATCATCAAACGATTCGAAGGTAGGCTACAAAAATCTGGCGACAGCCCCTGTTTGCTTTCTTACCATTCACCAAATGAGCCGAACTAACTTCATTCCCTCGACAGAAATCATTGACATGTACAAGCGCAAGGTCCCAAAGCTTCCTATAGTCTTCAACCACAGCCCCGAGAGCTGTGTAGAGTCTTTGGTAAGAAACATGCCCATGGCCGAGGACTGCTTAGCCCTAGGAAAGCCCGGAAAGCTCATCGTAAGCCATACTCTCTCCGTTGGTCACTAGTCGCGGGCCCTATTGTATTGTAAAGCGCTCGCTAACGCCTCCAGGGCTACGAGGAGATTTGCGACTCTCGCTGCGATCACGACGGCCAGGTTGCACTCAAGCATAGTGAGCTCTAAAAGATGGTGTTTGGATGCCTGAGAATACTCATTGAAGCACCTTTATCTTCTATTGTGACAATAGGAAGTATGAGGCCGGGTTTCTGAGTTTAATGAGCCATTTATTAAGCAGCTCAAAGAGATCAAGATTCGAATTATTATAGCAGCAAAACGGATAGTAATGTGGATCAAAATCTCACTTCGATGAGAGTTCTTATAATAATGTCCTTCATACGAATTAAATGTGTGGGAGGTGTTGAACATCCGATACCAATACACGTCTACACACCAGCAGGCAAGGAACCTTGCGGGTCTCACCAATCGTTCGTTCGTGCAGATCCGTATTACCACTTAAGGCACTCATCAAAGCCATTGTTACCTCTCTGGCTAACCAGCTGGCTCGATACGCTTCACCATCGACACTTGGGAATTTCACTGCTCCTCAGTCTCCTCGGCAGCCTCCTCATCCCATCCTTCGTTGTCGTCAATCGTCGCGTCCTGATACTGCTGATACTCTGCAACCAGGTCGTTCATGTTGGACTCGGCCTCAGTAAATTCCATCGGGTCCATGCCCTCGCTCGTGTACCAATGCAAGAAAGCCTTGCGACGGAACATGGCCGTAAACTGCTCGCCTACGCGCTTGAAGATGTCCTGGATGGCCGTCGAGTTTCCTACAAAGGTGGAAGACATGTTCATTCCCTTGGGCGGAACGGAGCAAAGCGCCGTCTGCACATTGTGGGGGATCCAGTCGACAAAATAGGTCGAGTTCTTCATCTGCACTTTTTGCATCTGCTCTTCCACATCGCGCATGGCTATCTTGCCGCGGAAGATGGCTGAGCACGTCAAGTAGCGGCCGTTGCGGAAGTCGGAACCGGCCATCATGTTGAGGGGATCCAGAAGCTGCTGCGTGAGATCCGGGACCGAGAGAGTACGGAACGAATGTTCGCCGCGACCCGCCAACGGCGCGAATCCGACCATGAAGAAGTGGAGGCGTGGGAAGGGGACCTAGAAGAGACACCGATGAGTTCGATACACAAGAATTGGCCCGGTTGACTTCTCTTACCAAGTTGACGCACATCTTGCGCAGATCTGAGTTGAGCTGGCCAGGAAAACGCAACGACGTGGACACGCCGGACATGACGGCGGAAACGAGGTTGTTTAAATTACCGTGCGACGGGCTCGATATCTTCAACGTGCGTTTGCAAATCTCATGCAGTGCCTCGTTATCGATGCAGAACGTGGCATCTGAGTTCTCAACCAGCTGATGGACCGAGAGCGTGGCGTTGTACGGTTCCACGACGGTATCAGACACCTTGGCCGACGGGAATACACTGAATGTCGCCATCATACGGTCAGGAAACTCTAACCATCGCCGTTAGCGATTTCTCACCTCAGTCGCGGTAGACCCTACCTTCCCGGATCTTGGACAGCATCAGCGTGCCCATTCCAGAGCCCGTACCGCCACCAAGAGAATGAGTGATCTGAAAGCCCTGCAGACAGTCGCATCCCTCGGCCTCGCGGCGAACGACATCGACAACCTGCTCAACCAACTCGGCACCCTCGGTGTAGTGGCCTTTGGCCCAGTTATTGCCGGCGCCAGACTGGCCGAAAACGAAGTTATCCGGGCGGAACAGCTTCCCAAAGGGACCGGAACGCACCGCGTCCATCGTGCCGGGTTCCAAGTCGACGAGCACGGCCCGGGGCACGTACTTGTTGTCGGAAGCCTACATCCCTGTCAAAAGCCTCGTTCGTCTTAGCCAGAGGTGGTGACCCTACTTACCTCGTTGAAGTAGACATTGACGCGGTCAAGCTGCATCTGCGAGTCGCCTGCATATCTAAGCCAGCTGTGAGAAATGCTAAAGAATAATCGCGCGACAGATTGATATCACATACACGCCATCGTTGTTCAGGCCATGCTCGCCGGCAATCGTCTGCCAAAAGGCAGTGCCAACTTGATTGCCCTGCTGTGGTCAGCAACACGTCTTGGGCTATGACTGAAAATGAGGTCTCCTTACACACTGGCCGATCTGGAGATGAACCTAGGGTTAAGCAAAGAGATTACGATTAGCATATAGGTTCCGGCCGTAGCCGCTAGAGTGGAGGTTGATAACAAGTCAGGGACTTACAATCTCGCGCATTGTCGGGCTTTGGTAATTGAATCGAAGTACACCTGAAATACGGCCGTCAACGTACAAACTTCCCGTGTCAATGAGACCACCACCTTGAAGCCAGGAAAAAAGTAGAGAGCCAGCTAATGAGGTTATAGCAAGAAACCCATGTTTTGGTGGATACACGGCCACAGTCTAGCAATTACAGCCAGCACTCGATGAGAGGGTAGCCATACTGCTGCCTTAGCCAATCACCAGGGACCCAGTTTCATTTGCGTTTAGACCTGAACGACGCGGTTGGTTTCTGTATCGCCGTGAAAGTCTTAAAGCGCTGCCTAGCATCAGCAATTAGGCACCCCGTATCAACCCCGGACTTAGGCGCCAACTTCGATGCCAGATGCTGGCACGCGCCTTGATGACTTGAAAGGCCTCACAAAAGCACGTCAATCAGTTTTTTGTAACGCGTCAATGGGAGCAATTGAAGAAGTGTTGAGCGGTAATGAAGAACCGTGTAGTGCAGTCAAGGAATACCACACAGGTTCCACAGCAAGCCTTGGATTATATCATGAAGAGAAGATTGAAATTACTAAGCTTAAATACCTCAAGATAACACATGAAAATCCAATCCTGTGTTTACCCTACCTTGCGGTTGCATTGGTCCACCGGTTGCCAGGTAAACAACCCCATGGCAGGCCAGGCGAGATCCCAGAACTGCTGCCTGAAATGACATTCTTGGTTCAAATGAGACGCTATTGCAAAGCTATAATCCGATCATTCCATTCTATTCACCCTGGGTAAGAAACACCTGTAGCTAACTATGCGGGACGGTCCCACGGAGGGCTAATTCGACCCCTTCTATTGGCAGATATCGTATTCCTGATCCGATCGCGCCCCAGAAGTAGGGTACGATCTTCGGAACAAAACAGACGCTATACTACATTCCGTCGATCAACAGTAATTAAGCGAGATCCTCGCCGAAAACATGTCGCCTAAATTGATCCTTGGCTACCAACCATGTAGTTCGTGGTCCCATCACGTCCGGCCATGCCTGCCAGCGCCTGGGTAACAACAGCAGTAATTCAGTTGGTCTAGTTCCTACCCTGCACGTAGCGTAGTATCAGTCTATGGTACTACACCATGTTACGATGTGGGAGGTCGGCTACTAGGACGTAGGTGATCCGGAGACTTGGAGTGCTGGAGTGTTCGGGCCGCCGGTGGCATTCGAGGTACCGAACTGAAACCGAGCCCTAGTAAGACGGGGAGGGCTCGATATTCGAAGTTTTAATGAGAATCTTTTCCGGGTTTTATGGGGTTATCAAGACCTTGAGAAACTCGAGGACGTTGAACGGCCACTTTATGCAAAGCGGCTACTTCGGTTGGGTTTGGTCAAAAACATCCAGGCCACTCGACGAAGAGGAAATTATCGTACAATCCCTTGGGAGTACGGAACGCGAAGACCCCGGGATCAAAATCCAATATCCTTGAGAGCCTATTCTAAGATTCGGAAGAGGTCAACTACCTTACTCTGGCTGGTGGGCGTTTCGTTGCCGAGTCAGTCACGATAGCGCTCCAACAGTTATCTACCTCCGCGGGTAGAGAGTTGTTCTATGAAAATTTCAAAGAATATACGCTCCATTCATACGATATTATAGCCAAATTATAGCTCTGCTAGTCATTTGTGAAGCACAAGTAGAGGACGAATCAAAAAGGCAGACATCATCCGATATACAAAGGAGACGAATCAAAAAGGCAGACATCATCCGATATACAAAGGAGACTTACCAACTAGCCATGAAACAAGTGGAAGCGATTTCGCAAGCCCAGCTAGGGATTTTTATACTTTTTGTGTAGCTAAATTAAGCAGAGAATTATATTCATAATTTTCATTTGATTTTATGTCAGCATGCCAAACAAATATCTTTGCTCGTGAGGGCGTGTTCAATGAAGTCAGCTCAAAAACGGTCACCAAAAAAGTACATTTTGAACCAGGTTGTCTTATTCACTTGTTTATTCATTTACTGACTTGAAGCAATCCCCGTATCCCTTGTTGCTTTCCACCACTATCATTTATCGCTTGTTGCCACCACTCTTGACCTTGTACTGAACAGTTGACGGACAGGTACTCTTCGTGCCATCGGGCTCTGCCGCAACAAACTTGCCGCTCTGAAGCGAGCCTTGAACATTGAAATGGTACCACACTTGATTGAGGACCTTGCCCTTGCAGCCCAGTGTGGCGGTAGCTCCGTGTTGCTGCTGGAGCGTGGACTGGATCTTGCTCAAGGAGTATGTCTTGGAGTTGGATGGCGTGATGCCTGCATCAGAGAGCCATTTATAAGTGGGAAGTGTTTTGAAGAGCGACACGGTCTTTTCGAAGAACGCAACGGCTTCCTCGGTAGGTTGGTAATCAGTGTAGCAGCTTGGCTCTAGGGTGCTTATGCAAGTACCGTGCTTGCCCCATTCATGCTCCCAAAAGGTTTCGTCGTCGCCCTGATAGTCCTTCCAATAGGTCTGCATGTATGAAAGGGTATCAGAGTCGAAGGCGGTCAGAATGTCGGTGATGTTGGTGTAGGCTCGGTCCGCATCGCACTGCGCAGGGTAGGATCCGTCACAGTTGTCGGGCCAGAGACCGTGGATGGTCCAGGAGTCTGATTGATTGACGGTTAGTCTCGCCCGTTGTCCACAGAATAACGAGGATAGAACCTACCCGAAGGTCCCGTAGCCGGGCTTGTGTCCCAGAATTGGGTCTGAAGCAGTTGGCCGGATGGGATAAAGCAGCACGTATTCTCGACGACGGTTGTGTTGTGACATGACAAGGGGATATCACTGGGGCAGCTCTGAGAGTCGGCCGCCACAGCAGCAACTAGAGTCGCGATAGACACGAAAGAACGAAGGGGACCCATGTTGAAGATGCTGGAGTTTGGATGGAGTTGCGACCGATACTGCTCAGCGGTGGCCTGCGAGATATACTCCTCTGCTGACGGGCGTGGATGTTGAGGTCATCGTGCGACAGTCCAATCGTAGCACACTAGGTCAGCAGCTATTCCAAATGAGCTAGACAGTCCGAACTGCGGATTGTCTTTGGACGGGGAAATGTGCGAAAGCGGCAGGTGTCGAGTTCCGACTTGGGGCTTCGGTGAGCGAGCAGAGCAGAGCAGATAAGCGCCCTTGATAAAACACGTCCTCGCGCATAAACGTGGGGTACTCAATCCAGAAGGAAGCCACGGTTCTACCTGTGATAACGGTCGGAGCGACAGCGTGGCGGAATTAACTGCAATAAGAAGGACAACAGGGGTCTGGATCGATCGGCAGATCGGCGGTTTAGAGCGTCGCCGGCCTTGGCCCAATGAGCGGACGGATCTTGGGTCTGCTGGGGCAAAAGATCCTTGACAAAGGTACCTGCTGTATCGATTGATGAGAGGTTTTACATTATGGGTGAGTGAGTTGGTTAGTGATTGGGTGTTTCCATCGCAAACAATCACACGTGCTCGTCTGACAGAACCCACGACCCGTGCCGCCGAAACGCATTGCCTGGACATGGAGGAGGCCGTGGGTAGCGTGACCCGGAAGCATGGGAAAAGGATCAAGCTGAAACAGAAGAACAGGCGAGGTCCGATTTAATTGTTCCTATTACATGCTCAGCATTGCGCATAAACTAAAGACTCTCTCGGAGGGGGCCCCATCACGAAGTTTCACGCAGTCTCGCCGACCACTTATTTATTCCTCCTCCACGTCCACTTTCATTTCCCTCATCCCTTCTTTTTCATCCAGTGCGGGTCGTCATCAATTCTCCCTTCATGTTCACGTATCGCCAGCGCGTTTTCCTGTTCTCGTTGGCCGAACCTGTGGGTCAATCTCGACGTGGTCATTTTGCTTGGCTTCTTTGAGTAGTTTTTTCCCCCACGAATAGACCCCTTAAATCTGAGAGCGTCATCGGCTCTGTGTATCAAGCGGACTTGTAAAACTCCTTGAGTGAAACTGAATATGCTTTGCCGTCCACTGAAGTCCACGTCATTCTCAAACACCACGCCTTGACACATGTGTCTGTACGCGTCACCTTGACACTCACTATCCTCATCGAAGCCTCGATGCCAATCCCGTATAGTCACAGCGACCTTGACCAAAAATAACGCGTCTTCCCCATGCCGAAGCCTCGTTCTCACGTCGTCCGTTTCTATCCTTGATCAAGGGGGAAAGACTAGCCGAACGGCACCCCTGCTATTGTTCTCAATGGCGCTGCGCTATGCACGACAACCTGCCTCATCTCGGCCACAGTTGTGATCCGTCTAGTCTGTTGATAATGGTGTCGCATTCTAGCAAGTACTTTTACCGATAAAATGGCCACGAGGTTACATCTGTCTCTGTCTGGTAAGATGGAAAGGCGCGGTAAATTCTGCGGGACCCCCGCATTAACAATGTCAGACAGCTCTTATCCGTGATTACGTCAGAGTCAGCCGGCAGTATCGCGTTGCCCGATCTGACCTTGACCTGAAGCATAGTCTCACTCTAAGCTAAACTAAGGTGAGCTTTCACCTCGTCGAGCACATAGTGAGACTCGAGAGCTCATGGTAACTCGAAAGGTGCCTGCGAAAATCGAGCCTTCTACGGTGGAGTAAGCTTCATCTCAGCTCCCGGCTTACGACGTGGAGTCTCACATTGCGGAGGTCTGAATCTCTCCATCGTGGGATCATCACCCGCCAGCGACAGTTGTGACTTTGGCAACTCCGGTACTATCGGAGCTTCGCTCTACTCGAAGCTATGCCGGTAACTACATCACAGTCCTCCCCAAATTTGGCCATACGTCTCGGGGGCCAAAACCCGAGCTACGCTCCCGGGGACACCATTGCCGGGCATGTCATTCGAAGAGACCCCATAGTCAGCCCTAATGCATCCGTCAGGGTATCCTTACATGGGCGAGCAAAGTCCAAAATGACAGTCCATCGTGGCCAGCGCGGAAACAGTACGTATCGAGGTCGCTTCAGGCTCATCAACGAGGCCAACCACACACAGTGCGTCTTCCAAGGGGCTCTTCACATTCCTGTCGGTGGCGATGAACAAGCCTGGGGCTTCAGCTTCGCGATACCTACACATGTTGATGATCCGAAATCCCTGGCTCCCGGCGTGTCCCAGGAAGAGAGCTACCTCGCACTCGACCCTCAAAATGTGGCGACACAAACGCTACCATCGTCTTTTTATGAGCACCACAGTGGATTCTCAACTCGTATGGAGGGTTTCGTCGAGTATTACTTGGTAGCCGAGTTGTTTACCCACAGGGCGTCTTCAGAGGCAATATTCAAAGCCACGCTACCAGTTCCGGTGCTGAGGAGGAGTCCCGACCCCCCTCTGGTGGATTTCGGACTGATACGGCGGCAAATGTATCACGCCATCTGCTCGTACTATCTCGACCCGGCAATGGAGGGATGCAAATTGACCTTCTCCCAGAAGACAAAGGGGCTCTTTGGTACCTCTTCCGTTCCTGCCCTTCGTTTCGCGGTCGAAATCCACATCCCCAGTTTCGCACAGTTGCATAACTCAAATCCCATCCCGTTGTTGGTGCGATGCATTCCAGACTGGGAGCGATCGTCCCAGGCCATCAACGGTGTTCGGCAAAAGGTCAAGTTGATCTCGCTCGGTCTTGAGATTGTGGCCAAGACACAGATAAGATGCGAGGGAATATTCGCCCCTCACCACGACGACACCAAGGAAAAGACCATTCTTCGACAGTTGCGCAATCACATTGACATACCATTTACGGATGAATGGCCAGCTCTCGATGTCGGCGAGCTTATGGATTTGCGTCTCGGCCCCTCCAGCCAGTACCAACCTCTTGTGCGAACAGACCCATTAAGTAGATTGCGGCCGAGTTTTACAACGTACAACATTCAGCACATTCACCGCTTGGATTGGGAACTGGAGCTGGAAATCGTGGAAGAACGGGTGCGCATGTCGGGGACACAGCCGTTCACGTTGCTTCCGCCAGCCGCTATCCCGGTACAAGACACCGACCCTTCGGGAGGAGGACCATCCTCCGCGCCGCCTTTATATGACACTGTCAGAGAAGACTCATGGATTCGACCACCTTCGGAGGATGGTTTACCGCCACCATCTGATGAGATTCAAGATGGAAAGACGTTGCCAAGCGGGAAAGGTAAAGGCAATCAGTAGTTTCACGGTAATTGGAGCAATCTCGTTGCGTGATCTTGGTAACACAAACCTGAGATTGGTAAACCGGGGAGGCCAAAGCCGGCATCTTGTTTCATAGCTACATCCCAATCTTCACCACCGCAAAGACTGAGCCAATGATGAGGGCAATTTGCTCTTCTCTGGGGATCTGGCTCCAGCCGCGAATACGGGGCGTGCATGTGGTGTGTGTAACGATCCGGTTCCGGTAACGACGTGCAGGGAGGGCAGCCTGTAGCTTTGGTGGTTAATCTCAAACTTGTCCATTTACTCGGGATTCATTTTTTGAGATATGATGAGCCTCACAACTTGAATAAGGTCAAATCTCAATTACCGCCACCTTCATTACCAGATGTACGAAGGAGGGCGAGCGAAAGCTGTAGATCTTCAAGGGCCACGGGATCGAGTGGGGTTTTTTCAGTAACAAAGACTAGATTCCTCAAGTGTATCTCACAATCCTACTCACGCCGCGACTTTTACGAGATTCTGAGGTGATCCCATACCATACATATGAGTGATACCGCCAAGACAGTGTCAATCTTCTGCCATTGGTGCAACTAGCAAGTCTTTGATAGCCATCGACACAGGAGCTTCGGTCTATATATGAATATTCACCGGGCTTGGTATAGCGTGATTAACCACGATAGTAACAAAGACCTAAACATCCTGTCTTTGTTGTTGTCGTTGCTTCACAAACAAGGGTCGCTGCTTAGTTTACTATGGCCATTTCACTCCCCGAAGTATGCCCTTCTCCCCTGACGTCTAAAGTATACCCAGCCCAGGTTTGAGAACTCGGCCTTGAACGTCAGTCACCATGAAAGTCTTACAGCTGAGACGATTAAATATTTTTGCAACTTAGGAGGTAGAAGAGCAGTTTAGGTGTATGGAAGATGTGGTAACCGATTTCTCCTTAACTATTGTAACTTAGAAGCTTAAGTATATACTAGGCGCAGTGTGCGCGTCTGCAACCGGTCAAATACAAGTGGGAGTTCATCATTATTGTTAAAGATTGGAAAACACGTATCGCATGCCTGCCCAGATCTCTTTGCCTGAAGGCAGGATATTGCTGGCAGGTACGGTAAAACCGCCTGCGCCCTGGCTGTTTGGGCGAAGCTCGATGGCCCAAGCAAGGTTGGCTTTTGCAACGTCGGTAACCCAATCGTTGCTGCCACCGGAAGCCGGATAGATCGTCGAACACGTCGGGCCATAGTCGAAGTTGAGGCCGTTGACCCCACGGATGGCGTCGGCAACACCACCGGCGAGACTCATCTGGGTGTCAAGGTTGTTGACCTTGGCGTCGCAGCTGTAACCATAGGGCAGGAGAATCAGCTGGCTGAAAGAGTGCCAGTCGACGTAGAACTGGATTCCCACGCTCTGGGCAATGCCCATTGTGTGGTTCACGAGGACGCGGTTCTCCGGAGCATCTCCTGCTGCCTGGCCACGATATGTCTCGTCACACGGGTTGGTTGACGAACCACCGGGGACGCTCCATTGGTTGGGCCAGTTGCGATTGACGTCGGTGCCGACGCAGGACTGCCCAGAACGCTTCTGGCGGTTCTTGCGCCAAAGACGGTCATTCGTGGTTGTGTAAACGAAGCCTAGACGACACATGTTAGAAACCAGTGGAGACGATCCATGTAGGGTTTACTCACCATCAGGATTAACGATGGGCATGATGTAAAAGTCGTAGTTATCCAGTGTGCTCGTAACGACAGCGTCACCATTCTGGTAGCCCTGAATGATCTGGTAGGTCATGTATTCGACCGTCTAGTGCGGTTCAGCGTGATTCCTTGAGAGCAATTGCAAGTGCCTTACCGGTGTTACGATCCACTCGCGAGCATGCACCGTCCCGTGCCAGATGATGGCGGGTTTCCTCCCCTTACCGCCCTTCCCCCACATGTGAATGCCACGAATGGGGCGTCCCTCAACGGATGATCCAGCGGTAAAGACCTCTGAGTTGCTGGAGAATGCAGCTTGGAGGTCCGTGAGAAACTGCTGGTGTTGGTCGAAGGAATGGTAAGAATTGAAGTAAGACATATCGGGCAAGCCAGCCTTCATGCCCTCGGCCTTCATGGTCCCTGCGCACCGTTAATGGAGGCTCCAATATGAGACTTTGGGTTGAATTGACCTTCATACGGCTCCATACCACCCTCAGCAGCCAGCTCGGCACCCACATCCTCACTGATGACGGTGTGCGAAAGATCAAGGTCTTTGAAAGCAGCGAGACTGTTGGGGGCAATGGCCACGTCCAAACTCTCGTGGTTCTTCCCACAGCCTAGAGTCACAAAGTCAAGATGGTCAATGGCACTCTCCACAGCCTCGTGGCCGTCCTTGACATCGATGCGGAATGCCTTGTATCCATGATAGGAAACCTTGGCTGCTACCAAGTGCAGGGTTAACCCCAGGGCCAGAAGGAACTTCATGGTGGGCAGAGAAGAAACCGACGAGACGAAGCTGGTAGAACAGCGCTACTCGGGAGGGAAACATTGCGTGGCTTATATACTCAAACGCGGTGAAACAGGATTCCCCCCGCATTGCTTGGCGACGATCGCCCATTGTTCGCCAAAGCGATGGCCTGGAATCATCGATAAGAATTGACGTCGCATTGTCTTCTAGCGTGTGAAGCTATTACCTTACCTCCCCTCTTGGAACTGACGAGAAGTGCCGAGATATGTTTCAACCTGCCGACAGCAGAGCAAGGCGCGGCACACGGTTCACGCGACGATCAAAAGTCCCGTGTTGCCATTGGGGCTTACCCGACTAGAAACTCGTTTAAGAAGGTGGCTGCACTAGATAAACAAACTGTCGTTTTAGACCATTCTCCTGCCTCATTTAGATAAAGCGCCACCTAATCCCAGGAGCGCTAATTACTATTGCCTTGGGTATAGTACGGTTGGCTAATTTAACGGGACGATCCGTGGCCGCCCCAAACACGGAATGTAAGAGACATGAACCACAGTGTATCAGCCACTCAATTAGTCAACTCGCCCATCGCATCTCGTAATCCGGGCTGTGCATGGGTCGTCGCTCTCGGTTGGGGATGGTGTCGTAGTATTGGACAACTGCCTATTTGAACCACCACCCTCTTCCTCGTCCCGAGCACGCGAGAGCGAAGAGCGATGTAGTCAAGACTTCCAAAAGTCCCCTTTCCCATTCATGGCGGTGTGGTGTCCTGGTCTGTAGCCCCGGATCTCCTGCAAAAAGTCAAAGTGAGCTCATTTCAATCTAAGCCTTGGCATTCTCCCCGCCGTCAGGAACACAGTCATCTAGCCCCTATCTTTAGCTTTTCATGCTCGCGTGTGAATTATGACCAGGATACTGTGATTTTGCGCAAGAGTCTGCGACGAGTGTGCCCAGAAAAGACTATAAAGGCCAAGGGGTTTTCGCACAGATTTGCGATTGCGTCTTGTCTTTCGTTCGGCGAGCAGATGACTCAAGACTACGTTAAAGCCATCCATGTAAATATAATTGACTATGACGAGTTACGATGCTCTCTTGGCCCCGACACCTGCTACCCAATTCTGCTAGCCACGGAGGCTAGTGAACCCAGGAATGCAACCGTACACACCTTGCCCGCGGAGCATCAACCTCTAATCAATCGGCTGGCCCCTTGTAACAATGCCAAGCAAAATATCATCTCCGGGCATATGTAATAGAGAGACTCCCAGAAGTAAACCTGGTTGTTTCTCAGTTGATGTACCGTTGTCTTGGTCCAATGCGGTGTAACAAGACGGGTGATGTGAAAGAAAACCTCGCAACACGTGAGCAACGAAGCCTGGTTCTGAGTTGGATTTCGGCAGTTACTTGATCCAAGGGCAGATATCACCCAAGTCCACTTTTAACAAGCAGCAGAAAATTGAGGGAGGGTGCACTCCGCAGTTCATGACTGCTAATTATAGAATTATGTAGCATTTTGATTGCTATATTGATGGTTGATTCCGAAAGAAAGTGTGCGCAGTAGGGTCTGATAGGAGCTGCTGCAGACTCAATTTATCAAACTTGCCTCCAACGACGCACCGGAAACCACAAAGGGTATCAGGACTAAAATCGATCCTCTCATCCGATCTAAGCAGGTTTCAATTTTCGGTAAGGCTATTGAGTTAATCGCTCCTTTACGTCCTGATGCCTCGAATTCCCACGTCAAAATCAGCAGAGATTTTGTTGCCGCCTTGTACTCGTCGCCCGTTAGCAAATACCTAATACCAAACGTTGAATAATTATTCATAGGTGGCTTTAGTATAGATATGTATCATGTTCTTTTTTTGATGGAAAGAAAAAGAACATCAGCCCCCGTACTTGCTTGAGAAATGTGCCGTGCAAAGTCTGGAGAAGCAAACATGATGATGGAACTATTTTCGCTCAACACAGTAACATATCCGTACCTATAGCAGGAACTTTGTCAATTTGTTCCGTCGGTCATAGATTCATTTCTTGGCCAGGTTGATATGATGTATCGCACAATGGATCAGGATCGTGATGTGAACAGCTCTTGATTTTCTATCTAATGACTGACCGACCTGCGGTCCTTATATAGATCAATTGAAATCATCATTATCGTGACCCTGATACAGAGGGCCCTTGTTGAAACGCCGTTGCGGCCCTCCTTGTATGAGGGTTAGTTTCGTCCTTCAGTTGTAAGACCGGATGCGATGGATCCGTCGATCGGTGACCTGGTGCGACATGTGCCGTGCAAAGTCTAGAGGAGCAAACATGATGATGGAACTATTTTCGCTCAACACAATAACATGTCCATACCTATAACAAGAACTTTATCAATTTGTTCCGTCGATGATCGATTCATTTCTTAGCTACGTTGATATGATGCCTGATATCCAAAGACGCTGCACAATGGGCTTGGAGTATAGCAGCATGGCATGTAGTGAATGCTTCAATAAAATACTAGGTCCTATGCCAACGACTGAAATCCTTGTCCTTTGGGAACGCAAAGCTAGAGGTTTCTCTTGCCTCCGGCGGCCCTGCCGGGGGCC
>JAMYIC010001170.1:0-14797 GCA_024112705.1 Microcera coccophila
AGATTTTTCTCTGCAGGCTAAATAAAGGGGCTGGAACCAGAAGTCCCGTGAACATGAACAGAAGGTTGGCGCCGTTGCAGCCCGCCTTAGCGTCGAGCAGCCCCGACAACCAACACCAAACGCCCGCCTCGCTTCTGCCAAGGCGACGTCGCCTTGGTGTCACCATTGCCTGTGATCGCTGTCGCCGCAAGAAGATAAGGGTAAGCAATTGCCCGTATTTCTACCTCCCGATCCAGGACTTGACGGATATACTTCTTACACTTCGCTTCGTCGTCCCCTGAAGTGTGATGGCGCGCGTCCGGTTTGCAAGCCCTGCATGCAGCATGAAGAACCGTGCGTCTACCAGACTCGACGACTGCAAAGCGCCGAGGGTGATGCCGCCGTCGAGGTGATTCGACTCCTCAATGCCATGCCACCGCAACAGGCGCTTCAAGCCATGAACAACATGAGACATGCCACCAACGCGTCTGCCATTCTCTCCGGCCTTCGGGGGGCCATGGATGGCATCTATCGTCCCTCGGATATTGTCCTGGCAGCAGCTGTGATGGGTAATACGTCCATCGCCCTTGAGCTGCTCGCCCACCATCCGACCACCTTTCAGAATGTTCAGCTGGAACAGGTTTCCTATGAAACAGTCGACAGCATACAAAGCGGACAACACCGGTCGCTTACAAGGAGGTGAGTATTGGCGCCTGGGCGTTGCCGAAAAGAAAAAAAAAAGTAGTTTACTCGGTGCTTACTCTCTCTTGCAGATCAAATAACGCTCCTAACATACCACTAAACTTGAAAAGCTTTCATAGCAAGAACTCCGAGTCGCTAGATGGCCTTTCATCCGATTTAGTCCCGTCCGGACCCATGATCGGCACTCTTCTGCCAGAGCGGTCAAGAATGACAGCTTTTTGCGACGATCGCCTCGGCGGCCTAAAAGCCCAGTATTGGACCAAGGTCAAAATATCCGACGAACTTACGGCTCGGATCATCTCCTTGTACCTCCGGACAGACCATCCGCTTCTTGGTCTTTTCGCGCCGGAGTCGTTCATCGCCGATCTGGTAGGCCAAAGGACAAGTTACTGTTCGCCACTGTTGTTTAACGCGCTGATGTACTGGGCATGTGTACGTGAATCCTAGAATCCTAGAACTAACTGATCAGGGTGCCTCTTTTGGGCTGACAACGGGACAGCAAATGTACTGCACGATAGACCACGCAGCCAACGACTTTGTCTCTGATTTCTCCCGCGAAGCCTTTGACATGTGGGAACACGAGCAGCATTCCGACAGTATCCTCAATATGGCCTCAGCTATATTCTTGAGCCTCTGCTGCCTCAGCGAAGGTAGGGACGACTTCGTCAGGGGCTACTCGACCGCTGCGTTTTCTATGGGAGTGCGTCTGGGCTTGCTTGGAGTTGAACCAATCGTCGCGCACGAAAACACCCCCACGA
This sequence comes from Microcera coccophila, assembly GCA_024112705.1. Taxonomy (NCBI): domain Eukaryota; kingdom Fungi; phylum Ascomycota; class Sordariomycetes; order Hypocreales; family Nectriaceae; genus Microcera; species Microcera coccophila. Next base: position 1,440 of record JAMYIC010001170.1, read on the forward strand.
CGACTCCTGAAGAGCTGACAGCTGCCTCTTACACAGCCTGGGGGGTTTTCAACTACGCCACGTTGGTCTCTATGGCGTCACAAACTTGACGTATACTTTGAGATCATTTCTGACACGTTTAGCCTACTTTCTGTATTCTACCGACAACCTGGGACGAGCCTTTCTCGATTTTCTCCGCTATTGCCTATCCCTGGTTCGAATGATAAGCGCTCTGCACACCTAGGACGTGATCAGGGTGGTCTGGCTGATCCCGCGCCATCCGTGCCAGACTTTATGGGAGATACGTTCCCGCTCGCCTGTCAGTTCTGGCTGATTATGCATGAAGTCGCTTTAGCCTACGACGGAAATTCGCCTCCACTCAAGCAGGGCGCATTGCTTCAGTTTGCCGAGTATAAGTTCCGAGAGCTTCTTGTGCTGGGAGATAAACTGCCGGCATCGTTCAGCAAAAGCAATCACAACCCTCATCATACTGTAGTATTTCAGTAAGTTCAGCATTCCCATTTCAACCTTGTGTCCCGCAAGACTATACAAATCTCCCGGTCTCTACAGTTCCCCTTCCCTGCATTAATAGATGAGGCTGATATCTAGCAGCATCTGGTTCCATGCAGCAATCTTGGACCTCTTCCGGCCATGCCTCGCTCCTTCATTTCCTCAGCATCTTAATCTTCGAACGTTCGCGTCCCTCGACGGAAGCCCAGCTACAGTCTACGCAGCCTCGGTAGCCCAACTCAAACGTCTCATTCTCCAATACAGAATAGAGTACAGGTCGTCTGCATACACCATGTTATGGCATACGGCACTGCTTTACGTAGCCAATGCGATGTTGCAGCACACTTCCGAAGATGATTGGCTCTTTTATTTCCTTGTTTGCTTGTACGGTTATAAACGACTTCGCCCATCGTATCCTGCCGCCAAGTCCATAACGGAGGGGCTGTTGGCGATGTCTGTCCGGGACAACAAGATGTCGGCCGATATGGCACGGCGGTTTCGGGCCGAATTGTGCACAAAAAGCGGCCGCGCTCATGGGCCAGAGGATTTGGAGGTAACTTTTCCCGTCGATTTAGAGCTGGCAAGAACCGATCTGGATTCGGCCTCGGCGGTTAGTTTGGCGGGGAGTTTCGAGGATCATGCATTGATGCAGGAGTTTACCAATGCTTTTGACGCATGACCGAGAGCATGCTTCGGCCGCTGCAGGCCAAGCGCGTAATTTCACTTTAAAAAATGGGAACGGCGACTCGAAGGGGGGGGTTTTGGGATTTCATGGGACTTCTGTATCCCGGCCGAATTACACAAAGGTACTCATGGACGATAATCTGAAAACATGGGTCATGGCTTATAGTTGGTGCCGGGACGGCCGCGTTATGAGATGCAGGTACTGTTACATGTTTCATCGTGCCGTCTTCATCCTCCAATCCTTTTGCCTACGCAGTCTTTCCCTTGCGTCCTAGTTTCTTCTTCAGCTCTCGAAGCCGCGTCGTGGCTCTCTTCAGAACGAACGTAGCATATTCTCCATGCCCTTCCATATCCCTGCTCGCACGCTGTTTGATGCCCATATACTCTTCCCTCTCCTCGCCTTGTTCCCCAATCGGAACAATGACGCCTGCATATCGACAAAGGATTGCATTGAGTATCATACGGCACATTCTGCCATTGCCGTCTTGGAAGGGGTGGATCGACACGAACTCCAGTGAGTATTTTGAGGCGACGGAGAAGGGGTCGATGGCGCCCTCTTTCCGTGCCTGGGCTAGTTCGGCTTTGAGCTCTTCGCACATTTCCTTCATCTTCTTTGGGACGAATTTCGGGTTTGTGAAGTTTGTTGAGCCGGCGCCGACCACGACATTCCGGTAGATTCCACCGTAATTCTCGGGGGGGACGTCTGGGTAGTCGTCTGAGACGATGGGGACTCCTGTTGTGAGGATCTTGTGTGTTTCCTTGATCAAGTCCTCGGTAAGATCCTGCTTTTCGACAACGAACGCGTGAATGAGGTGCTGGTAAGCCTTTGCGTGCTGAACAATCTCGTTTCGGCCAAGGCAAACATACCGAGAAGACTTGTCTCGAAGATCCGGCTGCCTGTTGCAGAGATCAAGCAAGGTCTGTTGCCAGGAATGATCCTCCTCGGCGACATCACCAAGCTCCTCTCCAGAGAAAATGCGACGGCATAAATCCTCGGTGATATCCCATCCAAGACCAGCCCGCTCGATCAGGTTGCTCCCATATATAGCACGGATCACGACCTGGAGAAACTCCTTGTAGATAGTCTCTCGCTGTTCGGGCGTAGAGGGCTGGATTTCGGGGATCCAGTTGGTGGCCTTCTTGAAGAGATTCTCGGGGTCTTGGTTTGTCTCGTATGTGCGGTAGATGTTCTCGGCGCGGAGTGCGAGCGAGGATGGGGGCCAGGAGGTGCGGATTATGTTGCGGAGAGCCTCCATAGTGCTGGCCAAGGAAGAAGGGGATGTAGGATTTCGCTGCGGGATATGACTCTAGAAAAGGCGGGTTCTGGCGGTAAACTTAATTGTGAATCATATATCATATGTGCTAACTCTCAAGGTTGCAGTATATGGTCCTACCTCACATCCTACCTCATGTTCTACCTACGTTGTACCTCTTATCCTCAATTTGACCTATTTCGTGCCTTCTTGTACGCAATCCGACGAACGGACGGAGACCGGAATGACTTGCACTCGTGTTCAAGGGAGTGGTGCCCAGGCAATTCGCAGTAAACCACCTTTGTTGTCGGTTTTTTATTTCCTTCTTCAAAATCGACTTTTCTGAGTAGTTGGGATGGTACGTAACAGAGAAATTCGACATGGTGCCTCTTTGTGGTGTAGGTATGCTTGGTGGGTGAGGTAACGTACCTTGATCTGGCTTATCTCGATAAAGTGCATGCCACAGTGCAGCTGTGGGAAGGATCATTCGTTTGCATGCCGTTAGCCGTACCTACCTCAACAATCTTTGAACTACGACCTCTTTCCTCCCTATTCTTCTCGAGATTTTCTTCCATCTTAATAACACCTCAATTCTTCTTTTTTGTCATGACTCTTCCAGTTTTCGGCAGCTTGGTCGTGAATAGAGGACCGAGTAATAGACACCTACACGGCACCCCGGACGCATACGCTGATTTGCTGGATTGAAACACCCAGAAAATGCAGCACGAAGTCGAGACGCCTTGCGACGTACCTTGATATTTTCAGTCAAGAAACGAATCCGTTCCCAGATATCGGCCTACACGAAAGGAGTTCTTCAATGTCGTCCACCGAACGCTAGACGGGCCTTCTCCAGGCGTACAGGGATAGTGTTAAACAATCGTCAACAACAGCGCCAGTACAGTCAAATAGAGGCAAAACTCCCTTCAATACGTCTACCTCAAGTCCATAGGATAGCAAGACAGGAGGCGAGAGGGCTATCAGGATTCATATCAAAAACGCCACGGTTTCATGGCGGCGACGCTGGTGAGAATGCGGGGGTTCCGGGGAGATCCTGCCTCGATCAGCTGACTGGCTTCTCTTAGCGACCTGTCTTCCATCTTCCGCCAAACCTTCCCTCAAACCGCCTCGGACACCATCTTTTCGACTTTGACGACGATTCCTTTAATGACAAGTTTGTGGTTCGACGTGCTCTATCCCCACTCAACTTTCGACTTAGCGGTAACGAAGTTGTACGCGGTTTTTTAGCAATGAAATGCACCCTGCACCGAAGCAGTCTCAACCCAAATTGTCGAACCCTTGCCTTGTGAGCAGCAATTAGTTTCCTTTCGCCGTGATATAAGAGACTGACACGTAGGTTCGAAAGATCTGTAGAGCCAAGTATGTTTCCTGCGGTTCTGCATCTGAACCCGGCCTTAAATGTCCGCTTTTACTGACCGTCATGGCTTAATTGCAACAGACACACCAAATGTGAGTTTGGACACGATGATTGAGCTTGCAGCTCGACGCTAAGTATTCCAATCTAGGCGATGCCCAAAAGCCTTCGTGTTCCAATTGTATCCGAGCTGGCATCGAATGCGATCGAGGTTACAAAGTTCGGTTTCGGCATACGCTGAATCCAAGGTGAGTCTTTCCGACTACAATTCCCTCCATATCCTCATTTACCTCGATATCACTAACGCCTGAAACCCAGTATCAACCAGAAGAAGCGCTCAGAGGCGGCCCGGGGAGAATTGGCGTTTGCCAGCGACCAACCTTGGCCAACAACTCTACGTCCACTGTGTTTTGTGGACGAGACGCAGCATGGCGAATGGAGCCTTCCCCCGACTGAGCCATCGAAAGTGTCCATAAATGGCCAGGCGGAAGCTGTCGAAAGATTTGCTACGTCCTCACCACCCCCGGCTTCATCAACAGAGCACACTTCTCGGCCGTCAGCCCGACAAACTACACTGATGACCACGATGGAAACCTCAAGCCCAGAGGCTCTCGGCCGGCCTTCAGGGCCTATTTCTCCTGCTTCCAACGATTCAATACCTGACGCGGCAATCGGAGTCGTATTTTCACCAGGACACGCTCCAAGTCTCATCTGCCAGGAACCCGCGAGTCGTCTTGCCGATCAGATGAACGACGCACTAGAAGTCGCCCCGACAACCGCCATGGCATTACCACTATGGCCAAGCCAAGATCATCATGAGGCGGTTCTCTTGAGATATTACGTTGAGACTATTGCGCCCATGTTCGACTTGTGCGACAATGAGCGCCACTTCGCCCGGGTCGTGCCTCAGAGAGCGGCCTACTACCCCCTGCTCTACAACGCTATTCTCTGCGTTTCTACAATACGGTTGGGCGGGTCGGTGAATTACAATGGTCTTACTGCAGACCACTATCATCACAAGTGCCTCGACTATCTAATTCCAGCCTTGTCTAGCCCCACCGCAGTGCTTGATGAAAACCTCCTAACAGCCATCGTGATACTTCGTTACGTGGAGGAGGTGGGCACACCCTCAGGAGAAGCAACCGAGTCGCATCTCTTAGGAATGCGAACATTCGTCGCTGCACAAAATGGTATGGCTCTAACCGGCCTCCGCTTAGCTGTTTTCTGGACGGCAATGCGGCAGGAGATCTACATGGGCTTCGTGCACAACCGGAATGTCGATTCCAGCTTTTTCGTCGGCAACCTGGATTCTCTGCTCGATCCAGTCACTGATGATTGCAACTACTCCAATCGAATCATATTTCACTGCTTAACCTGCCTGAGATATTGCTATGGAGATGAGGAGCGGAGTATTGAGAAATGGGAAACCCTTCATCGGGATTTAGAGTCGTTGTGGAAGGAAAAGCCGCAATGCTTTGAACCTCTATGGGCTAAATGGGATGACAGTGACTTCTTTCCTCAGATTTGGTATCTCAACGACACCGTCATCACTGGGATTCAACATTATCAACTTGCTCGTGTGTTGCTGTCCGCACATAATCCGAAGATACCGAAACTTGGGCCTCGACGAAACATGGTCCTCAAAACGCTCGAAGAAGACATCAAGACCACTGTTCGAGAAGTCTGCGGCGTTGCCATCGTGGGTGCTGCCAGACCAACTTCTTCTCGTCCATGGCTAAAAGCTTGCAGTCAAATCCCCGAATGCCTCCGCACTTTGTGTACGTATCACGCCCTTCGATTTTACTCCTTCCAGTCTTACCCTAGGCCGAAAATAAAACTCAGAATTGACCTATGTCATTGTGCTGACCGTCGTCGCACAGCACTGCGTCGATTGCCATTACCATGGCGGGCGATCGCTTCACAAATAGACATGAGCAGGAAAAGCTTCACGACCTTCTAGAAAAAACGGACAAAGAACTTGGATGGCCTACCAGATCAGCGTAGGTGATTATTCCTAAGTGCGACGTTTATTAATATTGGCAGACAACTCCGCTTACGGGAAGCCTGGGGTTGGGTAGATTCACCAGCTTCCGCTTCATAGCATTCGAAGCAAGTTACTACGTCAATCTCGGCTTGGTCCGGTTTGCTTCTTTTTGACTGTGAGTTGATTGAATGATGCATTTCTATGCCTGTATCTAACGTAATACAGCCCGGGTCTTATATGTATAGCTTCGCTCATGACTGCCTCTTACCGCTCTCATCGAATCTCACGACGTTTCCGGACAACAAAGCGTCCTGCAAGGCCCTTCCAATCACCATTACCTTAAGGCCTGACTCCATAGGGAGCGGTACAGGTTTGTCCTTCAACACAGCTTCCACGAACTCGTTCGCCTCTACGGCAAAGGCATCCTCGAATCTCTGCCAGTATTCAGGCTGAACCTCGTGTCGCATTCCCAACTTGTCCGCCAATACAACGTTGTTACTCTTGGGTATAACGTTCACCATGAGCTTTCCGTTTGTGCCGGTGATCTCCGTGCAGACATCGTGACCATGCGCTTGAGTTCGGGAGCAGTAGAAGTAGGCAATCTTGCCGTCCCAGAACTCAACAACACCGACGCCGTTGTCAACGTCCGATAGCTCTTTGAGTTCAGGGTGGTGTTTGAGCGTTCCGACAGCCCAGCAGGATTTCGGTGTCGGGTTCCCGAGGTACCATAGCGAGAGATCGATGTCGTGAATAGCGCAGTCGACGAAGATGCCACCGTTGCGTGCTGCATATTTCACGAAAAAGCCAGTTTCGTCCAAGAGATCGCAGGTGTTCGAGCGAACTAGGAATGGCTCGCCGATTGCCTTGTTGGATATTTTAGCGGCAGCATCTCGATACGATGCGTCGAAGCGGCGAGAAAAGCCAGCCATGACCTTGAGCTCAGGATGTTTATTTGCGACATCAACCACCGACTGTGCCTATTTACCGACAATATTAGTTTTATCCTCAGTCGCATCCAAATGGCCTTGCATACCTCCGCCAGATCGGTACTCAGAGGCTTCTCGCAAAGAACATGGAGCCCCTTCTCGATTGCAGCCAAAGTCTGGCTTGCATGGACGTCGGTGCTAGTTGCAACCCAAACAGCTTGTAGACCTGGATGAGACAGCATCTTTTGATAGTCGTCGTAGGCAGTGATGTCGAATTCGCGATACTCCTCGTTCGCCTTTGCCCAATGAACCTCATGCGGCTCTGAGCTACATACGGCTGCTACCTCGACATGAGGTACCTTATGGAGGAGGGTATGCACGTGGCGCTTGCCCTAGATAATGGTCAGGGGAGTTTTGAAGAGATACAGGGAGCTGACACACCATTCGGCCGAGGCCAACAACTGCGATTTGGAGGCGTGCCATTGTGAGTGTTCTTGAAGACGACAATGGGCGGACTGACTTCTCGTTGCTGATGAAAGAAGACGAAAGATGTGTTTTGTTCCAGACAATAACATCTTTAGGGAATAGCAACGCTTTAATACATTTCGCGAGCTATGATCGTCTCCTCTATACTCCATCGTCCCCTCAGTGGATTTCTCGTGAAGTTGACAAGATAACGCACCGCAAGGCTCGAGTTCCGGCGAAAAGCGCCGCATCTTACCACTTTGAGTTCGAAGGAAAGACTCCCTTGTATATTCACATTGCCGTGAACACACCCCGAGATGCGATGTCATAGAGAAGTCTCGGCACAACGCTTCCCTGACCAAGCTATCTGCCATATCGAGTAAGAGGGGAATCTCCAGGAAATCCGGGGTCGTCCCGTCGGCTTTAACACGGAAATCGACATTTTCAACCGCTTGCGGAAAGTTTGGGAGATCAGAAAGGGAAGTTTTCAAAGTGGCGTGCGGGGAAGCGTCTCTTGTGATTACCGGATTGAGGAGGTATCGCCGATGGATGGCGGCGGCTGGTGGAAACTCGGGATGTTGGCGCTTCAATAGTCATGGGAGGAGAGCGTCAGTGGAAGTTGATGGAGTGACTGTAGTTGGAACTATCGTAAACACAGCAGCTTCTCTTGTGAAGTCTGAGTACCAATGCATTCATCTTTTAGATGGGAGTCACCACTCCAATGGTGGCGTCTTCAATGTTCAAAACCTCCATCCCTAAGGCGCGGGAGGGCCTTCAACAATGCTCCTCGTATTTTTCTTTCCTACGCTCGCCTAAAGAGCATGCACCCGTCGCTCAAACCTAGGAATCTGCTTCGTAAACCTGTCCGGATCATCCCTCGCTCCATCTTTCCAATACTCGTACTCAATCCACGCATTCTCCGGCATCTGCTCCTCCATCGCCGCCATCCACCTCCCCAGCTCGGGACTCAACGGTATAACCCCCGTCTCCAGCACATACTGATCCCACAGATCGATCAGCGCCTGCAGCCTCTCGGGCTCCTGCTCCGACAGGTCGTGCACCTCGCCCGGGTCCTTGGCGAGGTTGTACAGCTGCCAGCGTTCCGGGCCCTTGGGTTTCGGGATGAAGACGATCTTCCAGTCGCCTTTGCGGCAGGCGGCGCGGCCGCAGGTTTCCCAGCCTTGGATGAAGTCGGCTTCGTGGATGCGGGGGCTGGCGTTGGTTAGGTATGGGACCATGGATTTGCCGCGCATGGAGACGACTTCGCGGCCTTGGTAGGTTGGCGCCGGGTGCTTTGCGCCAGCCATGTCGATGATGGTGGGTGCGAGGTCCATGACTGTCGCGAATTGGTGGGTGGTGCTGTTGCGGTCGATGCTCGGGTCGAAGAAATGGGTGGGAGGCTTCATGAGGAAGGGGACTCGGACGCCGCCCTCGGTGGTGTACGCTTTGTACAGTCTGCTCGGGGCCGTTGCGGCTTGAGCCCACCGCGGGCCGTACCAAATGAATGAGTTGCCGTTTCCGAGGTTATCAAGGCTGTTGTCGTAGTACTTCCTGAGGTGCTGCATCATCGAGCCTTGGACGATGGGGTAGGCCTCGTAAGCGGCACCTTCGGCCCCGTTGTCGGAAAGGAAACATACAAAGGTGTTGTCAAGTTCCCCAATCTGCTCAAGGTAGTCGGTGACTTTGCCAACGTTGACATCGATAGCTTCGACCATGCCGGCAAAGACTTCCATGGCACGGCAAGAATGGATGCGCTCCTCGTCGCTCATATCTTTCCACTCCTTGACCTCTTCGGCAACAACTGGGTGGGGCTCGACATCTTTGTCAATCATGCCCAAATCCTTGAGCCGTTGGAGACGCTTCAAGCGGAGAGCATCAGGGCCATCGTCGTAGACGCCTCGATACTTTTTGATGAGCTCTTGCGGTGCTTGCAGGGGCCAGTGGGGGGCTGTAAAGGAGAGGTATGCGAAAAAGGGTTTCTCGTCGTCGCCTTGTTTCCAGTCCTTGAGGTATTGCAGCATCTTATCACCGTAGCCGTGAGATGAGTACCATCCCTCAGGCAATTTCTTCACATACTCGCCATCCTCACTGTGTAAGGCAATGACACTCATTGTCAGGAATTCGGGTGATTTCTCGCCTGCTTCCAGTTGAGGCTCGTAGGCGTAGTGGTTGCTACAGGCTGGCAAATGAGCGAAACTGCGGTTGAAACCTCGGGCTTTGGGGCTTCTTTCGGGAGTCAGACCGAGATGCCATTTGCCGGACATCAACGTCTCATATCCAGCATCTCTAAGAATCTCTGGCAGAGCCACGACACGTTCATTGAGGTAGCCCTCATAGCCAGGCATACCCCGTTGGACGTTAGTGCTCATCTTTCCGGACGGATCGTTCTGACCAGAGACATTGGTCCACTCGATGAGGTTTCCCAACCCGGCAATGTGGTGGTCGGTGCCGGTCATGATCATGGCCCTAGATGGGGAGCACGCAGCGGCAGCGTGGAAGTCTGTGAAGCGGAGGCCATTTTTGGCGAGTTTGTCGATGTTTGGCGTGTTGATCTCGCTTCCAAAGCAGCCGATGTCTGAAAAGCCCAGGTCGTCGGCAACGATGACGAGGAAGTTAGGTCGCTTAGGAGATGTCATTGTGTAATTGACGAAGCTCGCTTCAAGCAAGTGGCATCAAGGACGGTCCAATGGTCATCTGAGCAATCCATTGACCATGAACTGATTGATAAGGCTCCTTGGGATACCTTGGACTCTCATGAGTGTCCCGATATAAGGCGGGGGCAAAGAACATCACCACCTCGGATTTGTTCCCCAGGCCGATTACCGACTCTAGGTTTCATTGAGACGGCTGCATGACGCGCAACCTGTCAATTGCCGAACGTCGATCCAGCCGTATTCACGCATTGCGACAGGTAAAAACATCGTTTTGCAAGGATGGGTGTTCGAGCCCAGAGTCAAGATGGATATTGAAATCCAATTGGCGCGGCTCTGAACATGTCCGTCGAGATTGAAGATGGTGTCTTAGCGTTCCGACTAACTGCGCATCCTCTCAACACCCGCAATCCCAGCTCAAAACGGCCGCGTGCCGGTTCGTCGGGTGTTAGTCCGCCTTTTTGTACAACCCTGGCTAGAACGACAGAAGGCTCCATAAGCACGCAAGAAAGCGCTCCATCTGACTCTCCAGAGACATCCCGATGTTGGTTCGTTCAATTGCTGGCCCGTCTCCAGTTTACCCCAGAAACAGCCCCAGTACGTCTCCGCTGGTCATGAAGGCGGGGCCATGCCAATCCCTGCTTCCATGTTGAGTTTTCGAACGTTGTCAAAGCTTTCGTTCGTCGCGTCACTCTGCTGAGATCCGTGATCTCAAGGCGGTGGTCAGCTTAGGTTACCGGTCGGTGGCGCTCAGTCAACTATAAAGACCGTAGATTCGAGTCTTTCATCTTCTAAACATTGACAGGCTCCGTACCGAATAGCATATCCGCTAGCGGCCAGTAACCATGCAGGGCAATACCAAGGGGAAGCTTCGAGCGTACTGGCTTGGTGCAGTCGTCTGCATGGGGGGCTTTCTCTTTGGATATGACAGTGGCATGTAAGTTCATCCGGGAACATACACCTTTCTGAACATGATTGACTCGACATAGTGTGGGCGGTGTTCTGACTCTGACCTCTTTCGAACGCGATTATGGCTATGCCAAGTCGGAAAAGACGCGAACGAACTCGTTGTCGGTCGGTCTTCAACAACTTGGGGCTTTTGTCGGCTGCTTTCTTGCATGGCCGATTACCGGTCGATATGGTCGCAGGAAGGCGTTGATGCTGTTCTCCTTCACATTTTGTATCGGTGCCCTCATCCAGACTACCAACACGCACTCCCTAGCCGCCTTCTATGTCGCTCGAGTCATTGCCGGCCTGGGTCTCGGGGCTTCGACGGTCGTCATTCCCATGTTCAGTAGTGAGATGGTTCCCAAGGAGCTTCGTGGTCAGATTGGTTCTTTTTTCCAATGGTTCTTCACCTTTGTGAGGAGATCTACCACTTGTAGATGGCCTTCGCTAACCATTCCTTAGGGTATCTTTACATCTTATTGGGTCGATTATGGCGTTTCCTACATGGAGAACGATCCCACTAGCCAGTGGCAGATTCCCATTGGCCTCCAACTTCTTCCAGCGGCATTGTTGGGAGCGGGCATGCTGACCCTAAAGGAGAGCACCCGTTGGCTCACCAGTAAAGGCCGCCACGATGAAGCTTGGGAGAGCCTGGTCTGGGTCAGAGGCTCTGATTCTGCAGCAACTATTTCCGAAATGGAGGAGATTCGTATGGGCGTAGAGGAAGAGGCACGACAGAAAGAAGGGTTCCATCTTAAGGGTAGGCAGACGTCGAGATCCAGTGCTCTGCTCCCTCTCTTTCTTCGGGGCGATATCGATAGCTGACCCCCTTATAGAGCTCCTCCAAGGCGACAACTTCAAGCGCGTCTTCGCTGCATTTTGCATCATGGCAGCACAACAATCGACAGGAGCCACGGCGTTCGCGTACTTTGGTCCTCAGTACTTCAAGCTTCTCGTCGGTGGCGGCCGAGAGGATCTCCTTCTAACAGCAATCTTCGGCGCGGTCAAGGTGGTAGCTTGCGGGTGCTTTGTTCTATTCTTTGCCAACAGATTCGGTCGTCGTCAGGTTCTTATCGGTGGTGCGGCCATCATGGCGGTTTGCCAGATCTCTACAGCAGCTGTCGTCAAGGCCAAGCCGCCGCCCAAAGATGCGGTCGTGACTTCGTCAGGGATTGCGACTGTTGCCTTGATCTATCTCTTCGTCATTGTCTACAACTTCAGTTGGGGACCCATGCCGTGGCCCTACATTTCCGAGTTAGTGTTCCCTTGCCTCATGCCCGTTTGGCATGTAGACTAATCGACTGCAAAGGATCTTTCCGTCTCGTATCCGAGAGCCAGGCATCGCCATCGGTGCGGCTTCGCAGTGGTTATTCAACTTTGTGTTTTCACTGACGACACCCTATATGATGGATAGCATGGGATGGGGAACCTTTCTACTCTGGGGTATCTTTGATCTGGTTATTTCCGTTTTGGCTTTCCTGTTCTTGAAGGAGACGAAGGACTTGTCGCTTGAGACAATTGCTCAGCAGCGATACAAAAAGAGGATGCCGGGTGAGGATCTTGATCCGGCGCAGAGTAAGCTTCGTGATGAGCCACCTGCTTGAATCGATTGTATCTTAGTCATGCTGCACTGAGGATAGGTACCTAGGTAGTAGATAATTGGATTTGTGCGCTGCAACTCATGGTACGAGTTAGCCAAGTATCGTAGTGCGGCCTGTGCACTTGAAAGTACTTGGTGAGGCAGTCCCGCAAAAGAGAGAAAACGTCGAGCAATCAACGTTATCAACCGCTGGATGAGGCAAAAAAGACAATGCGGTTTGTGTGGATCGAACACACGACCTTCAGATCTTCAGTCTGACGCTCTCTATAGAGATGGTTAGACTTGATGTGCTGGAGTTTTAAAAGTTGCAACAACTTACCCCAACTGAGCTAAACCCGCTTTGGTGCGGATTCGTGAAGCTAAGTCAGGACTTGTGCCCTAGCCAAAACTGCGATGCATCAGGGTTGACTGTCGATTTGTCATTGGACTCGCCCATAGACTCGTTAAATCATCTGCCAGCTATCAAGGCCATCTCCATCGTTGACGAATGCAGTGTCGCAGCGAACAACTAAGTTTTCCAGCCATCCCCGATAAAAAATCATTGTCTCAAAGTTCGGTCAGCTTTGACTAACATTTCGAGATGGTGACGTGTCCCTGCTTCGCTAGCGAGGCAGGAACCTTGACGACGCTGAACAGCGTGAATGACTCGACCAAAAGGGGACTTAAATGAGTATCATTGTGCGCAATCAACACTGATGTTTAGACGCCCTGATTTCTCATGATACTGACATCAAGATGGGGAGCCTCGTAAGGCGTCCAGACTCGAGTTAAATTGGGTTGCCAAGGCCAGGCTTTCCCGCTGGCAGTCTAGGGGGGACGGGGGCCCTAACACCCTAGCTAACGCACTAACCGCACAGGGCCCTGAGCTCCCTCCACACCGAGCTCCACCACAGATCTGCTTGATCCATTCCATCCAACCTCTTCCATCGCCTTGCAAATAAGTGACGTGCTATGTATGGGCTGACACCCGCTTTTTTTTTTTTTTT
>JAMYIC010001174.1:0-24044 GCA_024112705.1 Microcera coccophila
GAATGAGACAACTCGGGCTGACCCAAAGGCCCTTATCTTGAGAGGACTTCTTGACGGATATGGAGAATAGATATGGAGAACGGCGTTAGGAGGGCGTTACTGCCGACTTTGAGCATAGAGGATCCCTAAGTAGCATTGCGGCATTTTGGATATATGCTAAAATGGAATTAAAGACGGTTCTTTTGCAAACCCTCTGCGCCAGATCTTGTTCCACAATACCCTTCGCATCCACATATGTGTCTCTAAGCAGTCCCCCTTTCCCAAACGCCAGGCATTCTTACAAAGAAATTAACTGAGATCCATCCTCTCTGCACCAGCGGGAGCAGTGCCGTTTTGTACCGAGAAATCAACAGCACCATCGTTTCCGATAAGCCTCCTCTCCGATTCGCCTACGAACTTCACGCTTCGCGCAGGGTCGTAGAATAGCTTAAAGCTGCGTTGGACATCCTCGGTTGTGACTTGGTTGGCTTTTCGCTTGGCGGAAATGAGCTGAGATGTAGTGATTAGATTGCTTGCGTACCGGAGGCCCGCTTCTTGGCCGATCTTGGTGAGGAGCGCAAGGGCGTCGGGGTTTACGTCGATTTCCTCCTCTTGAGCTCGGATGGACAGGATTTGCTTGATCTCCTCAGGGCTGTAAGTATGGGTATTAATGATAACGACACGGTCTAAGAAGTCAAGGGGCAGACCATGGGGGCTTCGGTAGTCTGTGCCTCGGATGCGCGAGTTGCCTCTGTTGCTGGCCATAATCACCACGGGAGCGAGATCGTCCTCCAGCGCGCGATTGATATACGAGAAGCACTCGATATCGAGCATGTGGACCTCGTCGATGAACAACACACCGGGAACAATCTCTGCCTTGCCCTCTTCCTTCCACTCGCCAACCTTGGTGTTGATCTGGTCGCGAATTTCGCTTCGAATTTCGCCAGTATCGCCGGAGAACAGGGCTAAGAACCCTTGCGTCCTCGAATTGATGACATCAATTTCATGGAGGGTAACTGTATGCACAACCTCCTTTCGCTTTTGGAGCTCCCCATCTGGGCACTGGAGGAACTTGGTATCGATGCCCATGGCATCGTAGTCGCGTGATCGGGCGTAGGATCGCCCAAGTTTGGTAATCTTGCCCGAAGACTTATCTATCGAGATAATATCGCCAGCCATGACGCGCTCCTTGGTCATGGCATCGATCATCTTGCTTCCCATGTCATACACAGCTTCCATATCAGTAGTCTTGATGGTAAGTTTTCCCTGCTTGGCGGTACCAGTCACGCTGCGGTCAATTTGGATCTCAACAACTTCTCCCTCCATGATCTCACTCTCCTCCTTTATCCGTACTCCAATCGATTTGCGGAAGGCTTGGGTGAGGGCTTCAGTCTTGGACATCTCTAGAGAGAAAATTTCGGAGGAGGCGAGGGTCGTGAAAGGAACATCGGGACCTAACGATTGCGCCATGCCCATGGCGATGGCGGTCTTTCCGGTGCTGAGGACCGTTAGCGCTATCGAGCTCAATGCGTTGGGAGAACGCTACCTGGGAGGGCCGGCGATGAGGACGGCTCGGCCAGCAATCTTTCCATCCTTGATCATCTGCAGGATGACGGCGGCAGCCTTGCGAGCCTTTTCTTGCCCAACAAGGCCCTGCGATGCAGCCCTCGGCTCGAGCGTGTTAGTGTCGACGCCGAGCCCGCGAATATGAGAATGGGCGGCGATGAGGTTAAGGCCCCGTAGGTCCTTGGACTCGGAAACGGTCATTACAGGCTAGGTTGCGCATCGTTTAGCATGTTCCGCGGCATTGGTTGAATGTGTGACTTACTGCCGCCATATTGTCGCGTGTTGCGTACAAAGCTCTGCTGGGAAGTTCAGGATTGTATTGTTGCGTGAGGCTATGGCCGCACCGGAAAGTTATGGGCTCGTGGACGTGAAGCTGCAGCCACGCGAAAAACCATCTGCCGCGCCTAGCGCTTAGAGCGAACAAAAGCCGCGTCAAAAGACCCACATGGTTCACAGTTGCTTTCAAAGGTAGGGTACCAGAGCATTGCGAAAGCTAATTACAGCACTGTCTCAGCACCAGCCACATGCTGGGGGAAACAAGTCGCCTGCCGAGAGATGTGAAAGATGATAGATCATTGCTTCTCCACACAAACCAACACGTAGTTGCAGGCCTCCGCCAAACATAATCATCGGTGGGCGCGTTGCTGATCCCTCCGTTCTACTGTGTGACACCTGATTCATCTAACTGATTAGCCTTTTCTTCCGCTGTCTACACCATAACCTTGCCAACAAGAACTACGAGGTATCTGGGCAGACGAAGCTAGAAGGCCTGCTCCAACCATCTGCCTAGCAATCCAAGGCAGCTTGCCTTCTTGCATTGGTTTTCGTCGTTAGTTCTCTCCTTTGCACCTTCTCGTTGGTGAATCACAGAAATCCTTTGTTTGCTAGTTTAGCAGGCACGAGCGGGGTGGACTACTGCGGGTGGTGGCTTCCTCAAATTTGACAAACATCAAAAGTGGTGACCACCAACGACTTTTTTTTAGTCGGAGCGCTTGTTGCTTTTTCTTCCCTACTCCTTGCTTCCCCCTCTTCAGTCGAGTTTCTTCGATTTCTTCTATTCCTCCCGTTGATCTTCCCTCCTCGGGTTTTGCATCGATCAATCTTGATTGATGCTTCTTATTCGCCTCTTGTTGACAATCAAGAGCTTCCTGCGTCGGAGAGACACAATCAATTTCTTGCAAACTGGATCGTTCTGGGTGGCCTGTGTGGCTTGCCAACCTGATCTCACCTTCCCGTGATTATTTTACCCTTGCTCTTGTCCTTCGTATGCCTTAGAAGTTTGTCTCGACGAAGGTGCCACTATGGCGGGCATGTATAGGCCGGTGGAGGTTAACCGTCGGCGGAGCTCAAATTACCGCGACAAGAGTCGTGATCCAAGAGATCGCAACAGAGAGCCCGATGTGTATGCTCGAAGAGGCTTGGACTCACGAGACGACTCCTACCGCCCGCGGGAACGCAGCCGAGACAGTCACCACATTCCGGGCCCCTATCGAGAGCCTGTGAACATTTCTAGATCTGCACTTGATGGGTCGAGCTCTGTTATGCCCTCACCTCCTCGAAACGAAAAGAGCTCGGACCAAGGTACGATGGAGTCACTAATCCCAAGCGGACCAAACTGACGATGAATAGTTTCTATAGCATCTAGTATATCAACATCTAACCTCGGCGCTTCTCGGCCTACGCTGGAGCAGCAAGTGAAGCGGGTGACCGACATCGCGTGCAAGAAACTTCATTGGTATTCCCAACGCGAAGACTACGCGAAGCAAAGGAAAAAACTACAAGATGACATCAAACGATTCGACTCGAGACATTTTGAATTCGCGTCGCTCCATGAGTCTCACGGGAAGCAGCTGCAGATACTGGATACGCACATACACGCGTGCAAAAAACATGTGGATGCAGCAGACCAGGAACTATGGGCAGCGCTCGCGGTCTTCTTAAATAGCACGAAGTTAGGATCTGCAGCTCAAAACATAGCAGAGCAAGCACAGGAAGCCCACAAGCAGAGTTCGACCTCAGAACTCGAGCCACGACAGATGACGCCGCAAAGCGCAACGACCGAGTCGTTTAAGTTGCAACTTACCCATGAAATCGACAAGCTGAGAGAGGAATTGAAGGGTCACCACGAGTCTGAGATGCAACTCTTGCGAGATCGACACGAACAAGAGTGCAAAAAGAACCGGCTCTTAGAACAAAGGCTGACTGTACTTTCGCAACGGGTCGAGAATGACCACAAACAAATAACTCAGCGAATGAATGAGCTAGATAAGCTCGATACATCAGCTGAGTCTACCTCAACCATCGTGAATGGCGTTCGAGATGCTACAAAGGACAACGCAGCGCGAATCACACAACTGGAGTCAAGACTTGAACTTTCTGGCTGGCAAAGTGAAGGAATTTCCGAGACCGAGGTGGAGAAAATGATGCAGGAGCAAGACCAAAAGATCTCCTCGCTACAAGGTCAGGTGGACCCCGCCCTTATGGATCTCAAATCACTCGAGGAAGCACTATCGCAACAGCGTGCAACAAGTGAAGCGGTGCAACGCAAGTTAGAGTCTATCGAAAGCGCAGTTGGCTCTATTCAGGACGACTGGGGAAAGCAATCCCCAAGCGCTTCTCTCCAAGATGTCGAGAACCTAAAGACTGAAATCGTTAGCCATGCTGTGGCTATCAAAGAACAACAGGAGAAGCACGAGTCAGCCACAGCAGAAGCTTCTTCCTTGCGATCAATGCTGTTAGGTCTACCAATCGACGAACTAAAAGAAACACCATTGGAAATCTCAAAGATTAAAAAGAAACTAGAAACGTCTGAAGCTGCGCTTAGTTCAACGCCTGCTTCAGACAACAGAGATTTGGGAGCCGAGGCATATAAAGCCGACCAGCTCAAGAAGGAACTGCAAGCTGGGATGGCTAGCATGGCGTCAAAATTTGGAACGTTCATTGATAAAGAGCGAGAAAGCAGGAAAGCTCTTGGTGCTAGTGTTGATGTGTTGAAACAGGAAGTATCAACTCTTAGACGCACTGTGGGTGACATTCAGACGGAGTCTGCGCTTTCTCTTGCGAGTCTGACAGAGAAGATCGAACGGCAATCGAACGACACCAAAAGACAAGCAGAACACTTAAATTTGATGAGGGTGAACACAGACGCCCTGTCTCGAGATTGCATGGCGAGCCACGACGAATTGCAAATGCAGATGCATCACTTCAACCACTGGGCTAACAACTTCAATGCCAAAGGATTCTACCAAGAGATGGTGAACCAGATACACGCCACAGTTCCGGGCGGAGTGACGGGCCAGATTTGGAGACTTAATGAACGGTTGGATGCTCTAGAGTCTCATGGCGTAGAGCAGCCCGCTCCTAAGAAGCGGAAAACGGGAAATGGCAACACAATGGCAGTCAACGGCAACCACTGAGTGCCTCATCGGAATTGGGGAAGGCGAATGTACGCATAGTGGGGTGAACGATTCAAATGATAGGGATTTTTGTACAATCAGTCACACTGACGATTGGGAAGGGCGCGAGGCATATGATAATGAGTTTCTTTTTTCTTTACTCAATGGCATTTATACCCAGAGAGCAGGTTGGCGTCGTAGAGGTCGGCATCTCGTATGTTTTGCTATGATGTTTTGATTTCTTGTGAATGGCTGGGTTGCTCATTTCTGTGAGAGCAAACGGAAGATGGCATAGGCGGAGTAGATGTAAGCTGACCCAAGCCTTCCTGCAAACTTGGCGTTGACCCAGCTTACTCAAGATGGGGAGATGATATGTTGGGTCCTTTTGCCGTGAATCAGAACACATTGCCGGTCTGAGGTAATTAATAACCTGAGGTAGAAGTTTGTCGCGCCGAGGCAACACTCGAGCCCAGGTTGCTAACTCTAAATTATGGTCCCTTGGGTTCTTTTTGACGTTGCTTTCCCAAGAATAGATTTCGTCTGCATCCTCAATTCTCCAATCTATCGCATTACCGGTCTGCGCGCACGCACGCTACAGTATTGTCAGAACATCTTGGCAAGAGATACCGAATTTAGCGTTAGTTTCTTTGTTCATCGATCCGGTGATCCTGGCACCTGGAATTTGGGCATTCATCAGTCCCGAGATAGTGTCTGCTGCTTCATACCCCGTCCCTTGCCTGGCATTCCTGAGGTTGACTAAAACTGATCATCAAATCAGGAACGCTGGCCAGGCTGCGTCACTCTCCACTAAAACCAACGCTGCTGCGCCAGGCCACAGCGACAGTGGCTCAGTGGACGCGACCGCTAAAACCCAACACTAAACCGCTAAAGGTTTACATTACCGCTGCTTGCCGCAACCGCACCCGCGCCCGCATCCGAGAATTTCAGGATCCACGGATCCCCAGCGGACTAAGCGCTGCTAAAGATTTGCTAAACAGCCCCAAACGGTCAAGCAAGGCACGTCTGGTTGGCGAGGAACGCCGACGCCCAGGTGGATCTGAGACCTGAGACCTGAGACTTGAGACTTTGGACATTGGGCTATTGGGACATTGGGCCTACCTGATCGCTGGGCTTCGTACGTGCGTGTCAAAGTACTTCGTACCGTACCGTACCGAATCAGGAACGTCCCACTCAATATCCGCGGCGACTGACACACGAACTTTCCTGGTCACTCACTTCCCTTGTCACGACCAGCAACCTCCGCCCCGTGACGACTTCGACCGATCCAATTCCCCGATCCGCCCGACCTCCTAAGTCTGCTCCTCTCTCCGACCCGGAGCCCGCGATTGTCTCATCGCCATCGTTCAAGCCCCGGACGGAGCTTTTGGGCTCTGATCCACTTCCGTCGTTGTCCAAGGTCCTTTCAGTGCGACTGTTGCTCTGCTGCTTTGCCGCCCTTTATTGTCCCCATCCTGCTCTTTCTTTGTTCGCGCGACGCTTGACCAAACATCAACAATCCGTTCCCATTGCCCGTCCTGCGAAACGAATTCGTCCACCTCATCACCGTCATCGCCATACCACGACATCCCATCATCACTTCTTTAGCTCATCTACCGCGTCTCCTTATCCCACACAACCCACGCGCTTCCTCGTTTGCTCGACCAGACCTCCTTTCTTACCGGCATGCCAACATTCACGAACAATGGAAGCTGCGGCGAAGACGGTCGAGTTGCTCACCCAGCGCATCCTGCCCGAGAAGCCACACCACCTATCCTTTTCCCCTGACTGGCGTTACCGCATCCCCGCCGACGAACCCAAGCCCGGGCTTAAGTACTTCGAAGAGCGGGAGAACCGTCGTCTCCAATACACGACTTTCCTATCGGAGGCCGATCGCGGTGTCCTCCTTACGAGACCCTACTACGACATGCGCATCGAGCCTCCCAAACCAGTTCCCAGGGATGTCAGCGCTTTTTCGAAGCCGGCCAGTGAGAAGAAGAAGTTGTCTCTGAGTGACTACAGGAACAAAAAGACGGGTGGTCCCTCTGACTCGACGCCTGAACCGACGAGCGCCAAGGGCCAACGCGCAGCCGTAGATTCGAGGCCAGGATCCGAGATCAGAAAGTCAGACGGTAGGCCTAGAGAAGCGCAGCATGCTGCCGATTATAGGCCGCAACCCAAACCCTCTGTGAATCATGTTGTGGATATGAGGTATGGGACTTTTCAAAGTTCGAGCCACCGAGCGCTTCGACTAATTGCAATAGATTACCCCCGAAGCCGCCGCCAGTTGTTCCCTTACCTCCGAGACTCGCGTCACCAGACGGCAGGAAACGCGCAGCCAACGCTGATGATGATCATCGACCACCGCTAAAACGACAACGGCCTGATACAGGTCGCGCACCCGATGATCGATCGCGAACCCCCCGTGATGAGCCACCGCGTCGCAAAGACCGGGAAACGCACGCGAGTTCAGATCGTGAACCACACCGAACGTCGCTTTTGTCCAATGGACGTGCCGCCCTCAAAAGCGCGACCAGCGCCAATCGTAATCCTTCGCCGGCCGGACGCGCGCGGGGTGATTCCGTCAACGGTGTTCGGCCCAGCATCAATGTTAACAACTCTAGGAGCACACCTAACAACAAGCTCGACGCACCTTCTTCAGCAAAACCATCTGTGCCGCCTTTGTTGTCGCCCTTGCACCTGAACCTGGACAGCCATGACGCGGCCGATGGTCGAGAACGAAGAAGAGCAAGGGAGGACGTTATTGAGCACACGAAACCGGTTAAGCCAAAGAAACCCGAAGCTCCTCCTAGGAGAGAAAAATCCCCTTTACGGCTACCCCCCCTACTCTCCCCAACACTACCGCCAATAATCGAAGCGGAGTTATCTCGAAGAAAGAAGACCCCTCCGAAACCAACCGAAACGAAGATGAAAGACGAAAGAACCAGGGAGGATAGAACAAGAGAGGAACGAGGGAAGGATGAGAGGGCAGGCTCAACTGCTAGAAAAGCGCCTGTCGAGCCAGAAGAGGAAGAGCATGGCGATAAGGCACGGAAGCGCTTTATTGTCACCCTGAAGATACCCAAGAGGATGCGCCAGACCGTCAAGCGCATCCTTGCACTCAACCCCCGTAAGGAACCTCAACGATATGAGCGTTCGGGAAGCTCAGAGGTTCCGGCATCACAGGCGAAGAAGCGACCTGCGACTTCGACGGAAACTATTGCAGACTCTATATCGGTGAAGCGTCCGCGAACTTCTGACGTTCCCAGTTCTTCCCGACTCCCACCACCACCGTCTACTCCTTCAAAGAAGGGTACCATTGCCATGTCACGCGTCAGCTCCAGCAACTCGCAGGTTCATACTCCCGGAGAGATTGCTACTGCAACGCCTTCAGCGCCTGGATCCTCCGATCGCTTCACAAACGGAGTGGGCGAAAAGATGGAGATTCGCACCGCTCATGAGAAGCACAACCGCTTTGCGAGTCTGGGTCGTCGGCTCAAGCACAACGGTGACGTCGCCATGAAACGCAACGCCCAAAATGCCGCGAACGGTAATGGACGACACAGCGATTCCAGCGTCAAGCTCGGATGTGTCCTTACCGTGGAAAGTATCGTTGCCTTCATGACCGCCTTCCAAGCTCTCAACCTTGGGCGCAGTCTATCGGGGAAAGCCGGTGACCCATCCTGTTGGGAGACCTTGTTCCCCTTACTCGAGTTCATCAAGGGGGAGCTGCGTCGTCTCGATTCGCGGCGCTATCAGCCACTCTTCGGCCTAATTCTCGTGCTCCATGCTGTCTCGGTGGAGGAAGTCATCAAGTGTTATGGTACTTTTGGGGACCCTTCGACTCACGTCTCTCTTCAGGACCTCGTCCGGCATGAGCGAACGCGCGCGCGCCTCTGGCCGCTTGTTCGTGAAACCTCGGAAGCGATTGAGAACAAGTCGCTGTGCCCTAGCATCAGTCCTTGGTTTACCGTTGAGGAAATCTCGATGGAGGCACTTCGGATACTTCGCAGGTGGTGCTTGGAGGAGGATGTGGACTGGTCGCCCGAGGTTAACCTCAAGGAGGACCGGATACCGAAAAGCCATTTGCCAACTAAGTAGACCCTTCACTGATGAAGAGGTCATGTGTGTTTCGTCACACACCCATGCCATACTCACGAAGAAGTTTGACTTCAAGAACATATCCTTGTATTATGATTGCTACTATTACACCATTTAACAACGCCCATTTCACCGCACCACTCGCACGACTTATGCATCGAAACACGTCAAAGCTTCCCATCGGTGTGGTATATTCGATCTTACTCCGTTGTGGAAGAATATCAGGAATCTGACACAGCGTCAGGAGTAAACGGCGACATCAGAAAAAGGAGACGATCTCTCAACGAGGAAAGGGAGCACCGGCGTTTAATGCGTACCATCTACATTTATTTGCATGCTTTTCTTACATCTTTGCAACGAGATTTGTACAATGATATCCCCCGGATTCACGGACAGCGATTACTGCATTTATCTTCAAATGTTATTTTTAAGGGTTGGGGCATGATAGGAGGGATTGCTTGCCACATGACGAGGAAAAGGGAAGTAGGAGGGATCTGTCCTGTCTGGAGACTTCCGGAGGAGAGGGCCTGGAGGACGTAGAAGCACCGCGAAACGGAAACTGGGTATTGAATGAACACGAACCATTCAACATAGACAAAATGAAGTCAAAATGATCCGCCAAGATGGCTGGTATGTGAAGCCGAGCTTCTAAACCGGGCCTGCGGCCATGTATGTGCCATGACGAACGGTGACGGATTTAGCATTGAATGCAGTTCCCGCAACTGTCTGGAATACAGTAGATAAGAAATATGCTAATTTTAGTTTCACTCGAGCCCGACGATGATCCTTTCAGTTTCTCAGGTAGAGGGATGTGTCTATTTATCCACGACTATACGAAGTACATTATGCCTAAGCCGGAAGTCACTCTGAGAATCAAAAATTCATTGCGCCCCCCTTCAGGAAAGCCAATTCCCTCAAGACGAGTTTTTTTTTTATCACTTTCCTTGCTTCATCATGGCGCACCCGCTCAGTGTGTAGAAGTCTTCCATCCGGCCATTGCTTAATTAATTTTGGTACTTTTCTTCTTTACTTCTTTCGATGGGAAAGCCATATCAACACGTCAAACTCGACATCAGACTAGCTTATTTCTTGCCGGCGTCAACCTTGGCGATGTAGGCAAGAAGGTCGAGGACACGACGAGAGTAACCCCACTCATTGTCGTACCAGGAGACGAGCTTGGCGAAGTGGTCGTTGAGGGAGATACCAGCCTTGGCATCGAAAATGGAGGAGTTGGTGTTGCCGTTCAAGTCGGAGGAGACAACCTCGTCCTCGGTGTAGGCGAGAATGCCTGATAGAGAGTCAGTATGATTGCACGGCACAAGGCGTCAAACGGAGTTGAGCTCACCCTTGAGTTTACCTTCAGCGGCCTCCTTGATGGCGGCCTTGATGGCATCGTAGGAAGCAGCCTTCTCGAGGCGGACAGTAAGATCGACAACGGAGACGTTGGCGGTGGGGACACGCATGGACATGCCAGTGAGCTTGCCGTTGAGCTCAGGGATGACCTTACCGACAGCCTTAGCAGCACCGGTGGAGGAGGGGATGATGTTTTGGGCAGCGCCTCGGCCACCTCGCCAGTCCTTGGCGGAGGGACCATCGACGGTCTTCTGGGTGGCAGTGTAGGAGTGGACGGTGGTCATGAGACCCTCGACGATGCCAAATTGGTCGTGAAGGACCTTGGCGAGGGGAGCCAAGCAGTTGGTGGTGCAAGAGGCGTTGGAGATGATGTCGGGGGTGCCGTCGTACTTCTCCTCGTTGACGCCCATGACGAACATGGGGGCGTCGGCGGAGGGAGCGGAGATGACGACCTTCTTAGCACCGCCTTTGAGATGGGCAGAGGCCTTCTCCTTAGTGGTGAAGACACCCGTGGACTCGACGATGTACTCGGCGCCGGTTTCGGACCAGGGGATATTGGCGGGGTCTCGCTCAGTGTAGAACTTGACCTTGGAGCCGTTGACGCTCAGGTCAGAGCCGTCGACGGAGACATCGCCCTTGAAGAGGCCGTGGGAAGAGTCATACTTGAGCATGTATTGCTAGAGACAGACGTTAGCTCGAGTGCCCAATACACGAGTGCGGTCGTTACGAGCGATGGAGGGACAAAAGGGAGCTTGGGCCCGGATTGACCGGTTAGCCCATCACATCATCGAGTGCATCTCAACAACGAGGTGCATGACTGACTCAGCGCCGCGACGCCCTTATTAAGACATGGTAGCGTGGTGTTGGAAAAATTGCATGTCTGATATGATGATGAGATGCCGATCAATCCAGGAGGATTTGAAGAGGCGCATCCGTGTTTTGGGGCAAGAGACGGCGGCGAGCGCACGCGTGGAGGCGGGCAGAATCGAGTTGATGCGGACAGATGCATACTTACGGCATAGTGAGGCTCAATGAAGGGATCGTTGACAGCGACGATCTCGATATCGGGGTGTTCGACGGCGTTGCGGAAGACAATACGGCCAATACGACCGAAACCGTTGATGCCAACCTTGATGGGAGCCATTTTGAGGAGTGTTGAGAATGTAGTGATTCTGAGGAGACAGTTGTGTTAGCAAAGCAGGATCATCCGTCTTCGGGGAGAAGACTGAAGCGAGGGTGCGCGTTGGGTAATTGTAGGAGAGGTAGAGTGGCAAGTGTAGCTGTCGATTCGGGCGAAAGCAAGCCTGGGGCAAGTGAAAGCGATGAGGCGGGGTAAATTCCCAACGTCGTCGAGAGGAGGGGAAACGTGCATAGGAAAAAGGAGGGGCAGCGAAGCTGGCTGGAGGGGTAAAAAAGTTTGGGCTTCAAAGTGCAGTGGATTCATCGATTCAACCACCACCGCAGAGAACTAACTGCAGATGATATGGAAGGCATCGAGGGGCGTCGAGGGCATTGACTACGATGAAAGACGTCGGAGACGCCCAAGATAGTGAAGTCAAGGTATCGCTGGAGTAGAGACTCACCAGAGGTGTTTACGAGTAAACAATAGTATGAGAGAGGAAAGAGGAGGGAGAAAGAGAAGAGGACGATGGTGGGAGGTCGAGCTAATTGTACGCAATCCGACAGGCGAAGATTATTGCTATGACGGATGAGGGGATATTGCTTGTACCAAGTAAAATGTAATTAAGCCTTACACGTGTGCTGTAGGTCCATCCGAACCCTCCCTCAAACGACGAGGTCCGGAGAGGTACCGCGCGCAGTGGATGCTCCAGTGGTCTGCAGTCGACGGCGCAGCGGCCGAGTGGCTGCGCAGGGTGGTGGGGTGGCCTGTCGAGCCCTGTCGATACCGGTCGCATCCCTCAGCCATCTCCATCCCCCCGGCCAACCACTGGGGCTGGGGTGGGGAGATCAGAAGCAGTCTATTCCTTGGCCTCAACATCTGTCGCAAGTTTAGTTATCGCCTTCTAATAATTCTGACCGCGCGACATGACTGTACATGAGCCCGCTAAACCCTCCCCTTAGTTGCTGGGGAGGCCTGCTCTGCTGGAGCGCTTATGCCACCTCATTTCTTTTCCCTCATCTTTGAATATCACCTGGAGACGGAACAACACATGATGATGATGATGACGATTGTTGAGGTTCGGCCTGGATTAGTAGTGGTAGCAGCAGCAGTCTTGCCTCTCTAACGAGCCCCTCCCCTCCACAAAAACACATCTATGGTACCCGCCCAGTCGTTGAAGCAATCCTTCCATCCTCTTCTACCAGCTCCTGTCCTCTCCCTCGTCATCCTATCCAGTCAACCGCCTAGCTGATGTTGTTGCGCCTTTTTACGCAATAGGGCGGGGCATCATGCTTCGGTCTTCCGGGGCGAGAGACTCAAAGCTAGCGTATCTGGACCTTACACCACCAACTGGAGGGGTCCGGCCCGTCTCACCTAACTCTTCGGCCCTTGTCTCGTTTTATCCATCCCTTATGAGTCTAAACATGATCCATCACGACAGATCTGCACGAACCATTGACCTTTGCCGTTGAGTAAAACGAACCACGAGCCTCATCTTCTCAGTAGATTCATAGGGCACGGACACGGGCACAGGCATGCTCGTCGCCATCAAATGCGCACTGTAGATTATCAGTTGATACCCCAGTGAAAACCTGAAATCGCTCAATCTCATCGGCCCTTATTTGGCCCTGCTGGCGTGAGGTCGACGGCCTGGCGCGGTCACCGTCTCACCTTCTTCGCCCCAGTCTTCATATACGACGACAGAGCTTGGTGATGGCCTCATGACCGTCTCACCGACGACACCGCCCCTGTCCCTTCCGGTCGTTCCCTGTCGGAGCCTGTGAGAGGTCTACGCTATGCAGTAGGTACCGACTTATCCTCTCTAGTTTTGCGCCATCCAGCCTGTTCTGCCCGTCCTGCCCGCTTGCCATTGCCCATTCCACGGTTACCGCTCGGCTACGGTCCCCAAAATCCTCCAATGCCCCCCAGACGGAACCACGCGCCGGGGCATCACGGGCTCGGGCGGCTCTAGCTGGACTGTATCCCCCTATCGTCCTCCACCCATACGCCCGTGGTCCCGTCCCGGATCGGGATACCCAGGAACCAAGGTCCCTTTCCTCGGATCTTCCATCAAGGTCGCCAGGGCGAGATCCTGATCATCGTCAGCAAGCTATCATGCATTTCCCCCTCAGGTAGGCGCCTTACACGACGCAGCCCCACCATGTCCTTCGTAAGGCATCCACCCTTGCCTACATTCACAGCTTTGCTGGCAGCCCCCAGCCACTCGCATACCTCGTCTAGCCCGCTATATCATCAAATCACCGGCAACGTGAAAGGCATCGAAGCGCACTTTCACCTCCGTGACCCCAACCTGGACGAATCGATTTGCGGCTGTGCAAGCACGCTTCCGCGCAGCGGTGCCTCGGTCGTCCAGTGTTGGTCAAAAGTCTAGAAATTCCCCATACCCTTCACATCCTTGATATCATCGGAGACGGGACTAAGGACATAATTGAGAATAGGGTCGAGGACATGAATGAGGCTGGACTTTTTGGGTTTTTTTTCCTTCAACCGGTTGCTACCTCATCATACCGAACGTGCTCCCCGAGTCTGCGGACGTGGTTGCATTGCTCGCGTAGAGCTCAGACAAACGATGCAACGTGCAATGTCCAGTCTTTGCCATCCGTTAACGCCCGGAACTCGACCGCTCCTTCGCTGAAGTATCCAGCGTCTCGCCATGCCTTCATGGTAGGCCCGTCGAACGGGCCTTGCTTGGCATCCCCATCCCGGCCGTCTGCCCATCGGAACTCCCACATGGTCCCCGGCTTCACCGCATTCTGATCCTTCTCACTTGCATCAGCCTCTTGCTCTGGTTCCACCCAATCTTCCCCGGTTTCTTTCCGCCACTCACGAACTAACAACTCTCGTTCCTGCTCGTAGATATCTTCATGATCGCGGCTGAGGAGCTTGTCCGCCGCGTCCGTAATGGTGTCGATAGACTTCTTGACGCGCAATTGGTCAAGATCTTCGTTGACTTCTGCGTCTATCTCCATGCCTTCCGCTCCCTTGTTGATCTTCTTGAGTTTCCACTTGGGGATTCTCTTTGATTTAGATTGGCTCTTCCCTAGTCGCGCTAATGCTTCTAAAGGAGTTTCCGTTTTCTCGAGACGGAGTATTAGGGTTTTAAGCAGGTCCGATATCAGTACCTCATCTTCTTCCATCCGCTGCTTTCGCGCCTCAGCCTCTCGCTTCTCGTGAGCTGCTGCCGCCTTTCGCATCTCCTTTTTGCTGAACCCTTCTAGCCAGGTATCGTGCTGCGCATCCGGGTCATCGGCTTTGCGAACGTAGTTGCCTTGTTGATCAAAACGCCCATCTTCCATCTCCGCCTTGAGATTGAAAGCTTCTACCTTAGGGGCATTTCTCTTGAGACCTCCCGCACCGACCTCCTCATCAACGCCCTCCTCTTGAATTGCTAACCCTACGTCTTCCTCATCATCACTGCTCTCGCGATCATCCAGCCGTACCGTGCCGCCAGTCTTGCTGGCAGACTCTTGTCCAGTAATGTCGTCAACGTCAAGGAATTTGACATCTTTCTTCTTTCGACCAGATTTCTCAAATTCGCTGGGGTCGGCATCCTCTTTTTCGCCCTCTTCTTCATCAGCAGCAAATATGTCGTCGTCGTCGTCGTCGTCGTCGTCATCGCCGTCGATATTGGCTACCCTCTTTGTGCCGTCGCCTTGCGAGTTGTAATTATCCAGTTGGTCGAGAATGTTCACGCTTCCCTTTTTACGGCTCTCGGCAGCAGCGTTAAACGTCTCGTTCTCAGAATCACTGTCATAGCCGTCGAGATTGACAGCTCCGCGCTTTGTAGCACCGCTAGCACCGATCACGTCCGCTTCCAGGATAGCATCGTCTTCGCGAGCATCAGGTGCAAGGATTGAAGGGTTTCGAACATCAAACTTAACCCGTTTAGAGTCAGACTCATCATTGTGATGTGTTCGTGCGAAAGTTTCTCCGGCACGCTTGGGTCGCGCAGCCGAGTGTCGCGAGGCCATGGCGGGTGATGAGTGAAATTCGCAGACGCTCCGGAATAGGCTTGCTTCTCGATAGTCTAATAGCCGAGGATGATAAGCTGCTGAATGTGAGGGTAAAATAGGTGAAGAGAGCTTGAACTTCTGGCACTTTTTTGATGGAGCTTCAAGGTTGAGGCTCCCTGGAGAGAGCTAGCTGCATCACGGGTTGGAGCAGTTTTGGGGTCGTTAGTGCCACTAGCCACTACCCATGTGCCACTGTGTAGAACCTTTCCGAAGACCCAGGTGAAAGTCGGTGCGAAAGTCGATATGGCGGTTATTCAAGGCTTAGTTTTTGAGGCCATAGAGGGGTTCGATGCGAAGGGGTTAACACGAAGGTCCTTAAAGAGCTGTTGCGATATGAACGTGATGGAGGAACAAAATACAGAGGACCTCGACGAAGGTGCATGCGGCTGCGAACGTGCCTAACGCTCCTTACCTTAGCTGCATGCGCCACGGCAACTTCCGGGGACCTGCGTCATCCAAGAGCTGCCTCTGTCTTTACCTCCACAAACCGCCCCACGTCTCTTTCGACACCTTGAACTCCAAACCGTGACTCCAGAATTGTATTTTCCTCGCCGACAAGCTGGGACTCGCCATCATCACATGACGCACGCAAGAGAATTCCTAGCCTATAAACACTATACATACTCCCATTTTTATCACGGAGCTGTGACACATCTTCAGGAGACCACACCGCCATCTGCGCCGCGACTACGACTGTCTCTCTAGCACGTACCAAGTCCTCTAAGAACATCGCACGCCTTAAAGATGGTGAGTTGTCATAGTCTGTCTTTTCGGCCTTGCAAAGTAGTTTACAAGAGATACCACAGTACGCAAGCTTCGGCGGCGGGTTCGATCCGTCTAACCCGGACCACCTCTACAACATGGCTCGCCACGGACGAAGACCCATCGTGCAACGGTTCGACGAATACTATCGATGTTATCCTCTTGTCATGGCTCCTGGCTCCGAAAGGCCAGAGCTAAACTACGGGTCAAAGATCATTCTACCTCCATCCGCCCTGGACAAAGTATCGAAGCTTCACGTGCAGTGGCCTTTGTTGATGGAGATGATTAATGGAGAAAAGGGTAAGCACTCGCATGCGGGTGTTCTGGAATTTATTGCAGAAGAGGGACGCGCTTACATTCCGCAATGGGTATGTTGGGTATACGACTATGCGTCAGATGCGTGAAGCTGACAAACGCAGATGATGGTGACATTGAGCATGGATGTTGGTGATATGATTCAAATTCGAACTACGTCCCTCGAGCTTGCAAAGATGGTCAAGCTTCAGCCACAGTCTGTCAGTTTTTTGGAAATCAGCGACCCCAAGGCCGTACTAGAAAAGGCCTTCCGGAACTTCGCTACTCTAACCAAGGGCGATATCTTCAACTTTGAATATAACGATGAGGTGTATAACGTGGCGGTGCTGGATGTCAAGCCGGAAACTGACAAGATGGGTGTCAGTATGATTGAGACCGACGTGTCGGTTGAGTTTGCTCCACCGGTTGGCTACGTCGAGCCCGAGAGGAAGAGCGGCACCAGTACCCCTCGAAGCGGACGGGGCCTCCCTGCAGGTGGAGTGCTTCACAATAACCAAGGAACTATGGCCCAGTCTATCAACTATAACGCGATTGCACCATCAATCACCAGCAACGTCACAAACTTTCTTGGTGAAGGCCAGCGACTAGCCAAGAAGAGCAGCAAAGCCTCGACGCCTAAGCCCGCGACTCCCGTACCGGCCACCGTCGAGATACCCGGTCTCCCAAAGAAGCGGACGGGCGCTCCCGCGGCCTTGCGATTACCGCCCAACAAGCTCTTCTTTGGCTATGAGATTAAGCCGGTAAAGACCGACGCCGATAGGGAGCAAGAAAAGGAGAGCGCCAATAAGCCACACTTTGCTGGTCAAGGACAGACTCTTCGCAGTGCTGTCAAGAGAAAGGGCGAAGGCGATGACAAGTCCAAGGCGCCGGATAAGAAGGGCCCTAGCGAAGGCAGCCGACTGGATGGTCGCCGGCCGAGGTGACGACAGTTTTGCAGTGGGCGAATGGCGTTAAGGAGTTTGCATCGTTATTATTGCGGCGAGACATGAGAAAGCTCATGGGCGAAACTTGAGCTAGCACTTGTTGAATTCGGTACATTGATCACGGTTGACCACCTTCGCATTTTGATGTGAACTTCGCTCTACGTGGTATCCTTGCAGGCCTCCTTTGATGATCGCCTTCAGATCGAGGTACTAGCCACCTCTTGGATATGTGAAAAATGAACCAACCCAAACGCTGGAATTAATAGCTTCGCTGTAGGGTGACATCGTGGTGACCAAGACAGTAGGATTTACAGTATCAGTAGTCACGTCAATGCAGAACGGCTCCAGAGTAGGGATCATCGACACTACGTACGAGCACCTGTAAGATTTCGCCACTCGAAGCAAGTTATTTCTACGTTCGTCTTACGGCCAAACCCCTCAATAAGCAGCTCAAATTCCTTCACCAAGCCTGGCTTGTGGACCGAAGGCACACGCCTTATCTTCAAAGTCGAGCAACTCAGCATCCTGTACCACGGCCTTGAGAATTTCTCCAGCACTAATTCAGTTCATGTCATTGCCATTTTGGAGCCAGGCCATGAACTTCGGGTCGCCGGCTGTGAGCGTAGCGCTATCTCATAAGTTAGCAGTGATCGAGTAGCCAGTTCCAGATTAATCAACTCACCTTCGCTCTCTCATACGGCGACTAACATCCTCCTCCAGTTTGACATTCTTCTCGAACTTTTGCTTCTTATCCAGAGGTGACTCGTTTTTGTCCTCATCTTCTTCCTCCTGGATGGCCTTGCGCTTCGTAAGAGTACGCTTTCGGGGAGCCGCAGGGGCGGGTTTCTTAGGGATTGCGTTCGGAGAAGCGCGATCAAGGCCGTGGCGCTTCTTGAAATCTCTCAAAATAACCTTGGTGTAATGCTGTCTGTAGCGACTGTGAGCATGAACGTATCTCGGTGATTGTTTGATGGTAGGTCAAGGGAGTAGAATCATTAGGGAGAAGTATGGTGAGGTGGGAACTTACGAAGTAGCATCTTTGGTGAAACTGAAGCCCATGCTGGTCATGAAGTCATGGATCTTGGGCCAGTTGTACCGAATGCGGTCGTTCTCGCCACTGCAGAGGATCATGGCTACGCATAGGTCAAGCTCGGTGAGCGTATCCCACTTCTTGTCAGCTCCAGGCATCTCGACGGTATTGATGGAGACAAAAAGTGTGAAAGAGGAGAGCAGAGTAACAGGGATGAAAGAGGGAGAAGAAGAAGTCGAAGGTAGAATAGAGAGTTACTCTGTTGATGTGTGGTTATGAAGAGCTGTAAATGCGGCAGTAAGCTTGAGTCAAGGTACGGTTTAAGGAGAAAGGTAGTTTCTCCACTACCTCCTAAAAAAGGCGAATAAGTGAATGCAAGGTGAGAACCAACGCTGAAAATAAGTTACGTGCTAGGCAGCTAAAGGAACCAGTGGTCTAGCTGGCCCTCGGGGATTTTCTTAGCAGCCGGCACTTTTGCG
The DNA here is from genome assembly GCA_024112705.1 of Microcera coccophila. Classification (NCBI taxonomy): domain Eukaryota; kingdom Fungi; phylum Ascomycota; class Sordariomycetes; order Hypocreales; family Nectriaceae; genus Microcera; species Microcera coccophila. Next base: position 19,055 of record JAMYIC010001174.1, read on the forward strand.
GCCGAGTTGTGGTGAATCATGGAGAGACTTTGGTCACGAGGGGCAGCCTTGCGTTAGATCTGAGGGCATAATATCTTGCTCTATCTCAGCTAAGAATCTGCGGTCGTTAGGGGCTTCTTGTTTGAGCTGGTGGCTCTGGATAAGGATGTTGGAAATATGCTCCTTGAGTTGATAACATTTGGCTTAATCTTCAACTCCACACAACTAAGTAGCACTGTCCTGGAAGATAGATTCGAGATATTGATAACAAATATGGAGGCTCAGCAATAGCTTATCTCCTGGGGTATCTTTATCGTGAGTATTGCAAGTGAGACATACAAAACTGTCGAGGGCACATCGAACCAAGTCGTGACGGAGAAGATGCTAGTCCATTGATCTGCATGTGTCATGATATCTTAGCTAATCGTCAACAAAAAGATCATTTCTAGACGATCAAGAAGTTGTTTTAATCGGACAAGCCCATCCAAAGCCAGTCTCTCCTGCGTAATATGTGCCTTTTCGCACGGCATCGTTCTTCTGTGCTGCTAACTTATGCTCGTTCTTCAATCGTCCCACGTGTCCTGGAACTTCTACCGTTGTAGGGTTTTTAGAAGACGTAGAATAGAAAGAGGAATGAGCCGGGCCCGAACAGATCAAATCTCTCCGTTGGCGGTCTCGTCTAGCTCCATTTCCTCGTCAATAATGGGCCTAATCGATCAGGGTCAATCCACATGGGGGGCAAAGTCGAGAAAGGAGCTTACTTGAGAGCCTTCTTAACGCGCTTGGCGGGAGGAGCGGAGGCCAGCGAGTCCTCTTCTTGGTCATCCTCGAACTCCAGCTTCAGATTGAGAGCATCCTGCTCTTCATTTTCGTCGTCGTGCTCAGTGGTCTTGGTGACCTTGGGCTTCTTGGGAGTAGCTCGCTTACGGGGGGTAGCAGCCTTCTTGGGTGTGGAGGCGGCAGTTGGAACGCCTGAGGCCGAATTCTCCAAGTTGGAAGTATCGCGCTTCTTGCGAAGCTTCTGCACGTGCTGGCTGAACCGATATTAGCGTATGACCCAAAGAGAGATGAAGTGCCATGAATGAAAGTACTTGATGGCATCAAAAGAATACGTGTAGCCCTTGGCTCTCATCTTCTCAGTCACGCTCTGGATGATAGCCTTGCTGGGTCGGACCTCGTCCATGAAAGCAAGGAGGAGGGCCTCATGAGAGTTGGCGTCCCATCCGCGGACGGGCTTTGCGGCCATAATTGAATCCTATGGATTAAAGACAGGGAGAATGCGTATGCAGTGGGGATCTGGGAATGGATGGACGGATAGGATGTATGGGATGGTTTAGATGTGGAAGGGGGTTGAGATAAGAAGTGGTGAGTGTTGGTGAGTGGAAAAGAAAACAGACGAGGAAAATATAACGACTGATGAAGATGATAAAGTAGCATGGATGTTTGGTTGATAGTAACGGGCCTTAGATTTGAGGAACATGAACGAAGAAGATGCGTGAGTGATTCAGTATCAAAGGGAACGCGAGGGGTGAAGATGAAGGCGTGGGAATGAACAGCAAAACGGGAAACGAAAACGGCTAGAAAACGGACTGGGAGAGGAAACGAGGCACCAAAGAGATTGCCAAACCCGTACCGAAGCGCGCCTTCAGTGAATGTGTACCCCATGCCGTGGAGCCCATCCATGAGTTTGGTCCAGTCCTGAGCGCCCAACGTCACTTGGTGAAATAGACAAGTGAGGATATCCTGATGGACATTGGCATCCCACTTCATGGTCTGACGGCTGGCCATCGTGTCTGGGAAGAGACAAAGAAAATATTAGGGCAGAAAAAGGGGCAATAAAGGGTGTTGTAGAGTGATAGCTTGATGTTGAATGGAAGAAAGCTAAGCGTTGGTGTTTGTGTTTGGCAGGGCCGAAATTTTGTAGTGCGATGAAGAGTGAGCAAAAGCCCGTCTTCACTACCAACTGCTAGCTGCTAGATTGCTAGGAGCTCTCAGGGCGACTGAGACGCCATCAAGATATGAGCAAGCCACCACCGGAGTTTTTTGTAGCGTACCACTCGGACGCAGTTTTTTGAGAAGTCGAGCAAATGCAAAACAAAAACAAGAGCAAGAAACTAGGAATTGAGGAACTTACCGGATAGCCTCCCAGGTAGTAACATGTCCCTGAGACTGGAGATACCCAACAACTGCAGTCTTCGCCTGGGGATTGAGAACGCCAGCATTGTTGGCGACGGTGTAGAGTGCGAGCCCCAACTCCATGAGAAACTCGGGCTGTTCCCAGACGGTCGAGGTTCCTGCCTTTGGTGCCATGACAGCGATTCAACCTGACTTGGTTCGAGTTGGCGTTGCAAGTCGGTCAAGGAGATTGGGTATAGTGGGCTAGGTTTTGCGGGTATGGTCGATGATGTCGGAAGAAGAGATGAAAGAAAATGATGAAGAAGGGGAAAAAAGGAAGGAGCGTGGCTGATAGCAAGATATGCTTTGGTAGCCAACGTTTGTCAGTTGGCCGCAGGTGAATGACAGACGCTACATGGTGCGCATAACACTTTGGCTGAAGCATCTGAAAGCCATCCTATTTTGTTTCTATTTACCTTGATCCTTATTGGTTACGACCCGGATCCCCTTTTCATTGCTCCCCAAGCCCCATCTCTTTTAACTCCTATAAGCACCGCAAGCTGATGCGGCAAAATCTAAGCAAGGATCAACTCCGCCAAGTACCTGCGTGACTAGCAAAAGTTGGATTTATGCTATATTGAATAGCCTCCTTGCCAATCCAAATGTGGATGTGTATCCACAACAAAATTTCAATAGATGTTTGGGTAAAATGAATCCTATGCTTCGCCGTACGTGAAACTAAGACGAGTTAGTAAGATAACTCTGGCACTGTACACGCAATACTTACTCTGGAGGAAAGGGGTCTACGGAGCTATTATGTGCTGCAAGCGCTAGGACAGCCTCGTCATCCAGAACCTCCTTTGCGGAGTCGGGTAACTCTAGCCTTCTTCGCTTCGCATCCGGCTCTTCCAAGTCGTCTTCGCCTTCGATGTCATGCTCATGCTCATGCTCATGCTCATGCTCAGGTCCAGGCCCCAATGATCCTGTCTCTTGTGAGATATCGTCTTCAGGCCCGAGGGCGGAAGCGAGGGATTCATCGACGTTAAGTGTAACCTGAGAAGATGTTGGAAGAGCGTCCTTGTTGGGCTGCGAAGGCTGTTGAATGATCTGCGCATGTTCAGCACTCTGAAGAGAGTGAAGATGCGAGTGTTGCGATAACTCCGGCTGCTGAGGCGAGCTAGCGAATGCCCGAGGCATCCTTTCCGGCACAATAGTCCCGACAATGCTCGGACTAGAGTGAGGCATCCCCGGCGCGTGGATCGGTATGGAATCGTCATCGGGAGAGGCACCAGGGGCTCCTGGCATTCCCGGAGCCGGTTGCTTTCTCGGTCGCCCGCGTCCGGGACCAGGCCGTCGTGTGATGGGATTCATAGTTGGGTCAACCTTACGAGCACTCTCCGTTATGCCCCCATTAGTGTCTGCCTTGTTCTGGGCTCTCCGAAGACCCTGGAAGTGTTGACTGCTTTGTGTTAGTCGAAACTCACATGCGAAAGAAGACATATGAGCAAGGTCTAAACTGAAGAGATGAAGAATGACCACGGCTTTGTTACAATAAAAGTGAGCAAATGAATAGTTCACGAGGATGTCGATGTTATCCATGTCTTGAGAAGGACGTGAAGTTGGTGCTGAAAGACACTTGCGCCAATTGACGCGCACACGAAGCAGGAGGGGGGTCAAAAAGGCCCAAAGGGTTTAATGTGTGGCATTCGTAGCAAGTCAGGCAAGTAAAAGATGGAAATTACCTACCGACAACCCTCATTGGTGAAGCCATATCCCATACTTCTCATATGATTGCCGATTGTAGTCCATTCTGAGCCGCTGATGACGCCAATGTTCTTCACAGAGAGAATAGTAAAGAACAAGTCTTTGTCGGCTCTGTCGTTCCAATTCTTATTATTCATACTGATTGATTGTTGTTGGAATGATGGACCGGTGCAAGTCGTGAAGGTGCAGGTGAAGCAAGGGACTGGATGGGGTTAGGTGCTGTTAAGCCAACGGCTGGAGCAATGGGAAAATTGGTAGTGAGAAATTGCTAAGGAAGTCACCTTGGTGGGAAGGTTGGGGTGTACCGGATAAGAGGTGGTCAGGGCGGGCCTGGCAACACGTGGGGATGTTCGGGGACTCGGAAAAGCCGTAGCTCCGGTCTTGAGCTTTGCAGATTGTGATGCTGGAACATTAAATTTCCGCGAGGACATCAATCAATCTGAAGCGTTCAAGGTGGGTTGTCTCTCCCAGGAAATCAATCTTTGTTGTGAGAGATACATAGAGCCGATATCTCATCTCGACTTCAGGTACAATTCTCAGATTTACGATCTTAGCCGAGGGTAGGCCATGGTTTAGCCGCTAAGGAGTAGCGGAGCTATTGGTGTTGGATCAGCCAGTGCATAGCGAATGTGAAGCGCGGCAAGTCGACAAATGCAAACCAAAAAATTGCACCATGAAGTCTGGAAACAAGCTACCTGAAGCTTTCTGAGAAGACATTAATATCAACGAGTCGGAAACCGACAAAAAAGGCAATATGTCTCATTAAAGGGAATTGAACCCGGGACCTCTCACGTAAAAAGATATGCCCTAGGCCACCAGGCCAGGAGCACCTCGTAGGATCAGGTCATAATCAGCTATCTATTATAAGGGCTAGGTTTTAAGCCTGAGATTATTGTGTTGTTAACTAAGCTGCTGTGTATAGGGCTACGTGGAGATATGTATCATGTTGTTATTCCTAGGAGGGGTCTGAAGTCCGTGCGCTAGCTAGATAGCCCGAGGCTTTTCCTCACCGCCTTCCGTTTCTAGCAAGGTTACAATAGGAATAATGAAAGATGTATTTACTGTATTTAACTAGCTTCCAAGGTAAGATCGTGCTATAGCGATTAACTAGAAAATATACTAAGGATTAAGG
>JAMYIC010001176.1:0-13542 GCA_024112705.1 Microcera coccophila
CAAAGGATGACACTTATGACAAGAGAACACCTGACTAGATCTTTCTTTTGCAGCATCATTCCGCCATATTCCTCTTTCACTCCATCCACCCTCACCAAGCCAAACCCTACAAACACCGGTCACCATGACTTCCGTGAGGCAGTTCCCGACCATCAAAGCTGTCAGATCATTCATCGTCGGGGGTGTTGGTTCCGGTAAATATATATGACCGATTTGTCACGACTTCTCAACTAATTGAGTTGGCAGGCGGCGACTATCATAATGTCAAGGAAGGTCATTGGTATAAACCACCGGTCCACCTCAGAAGAGCTCGACTGACGGATTGTTGTAGGCTCATTGACTCTGACATTTCAACTCCATGCTCAAAGTGGGAACAATACAAAAAATCCCGAACTAGCTGGGGGATCAACGTCCTCGGATCGTTCCTCGTAGAGATCGAGGCTTCAGATGGAACTGTTGGTTTTGCCACAGGCTTCGGAGGTAGGCATGACGACTCTCATCATTAGGATAAACCAACATCTCTCTCAGGGCCTCCGGCGTGCTGGCTCGTCCATCAACACTTCGAGCGCTTCCTCATCGGCGCCGACCCCCGAAACACTAATCTTCTCTTCGAACAAATGTATCGAGCCTCGATGTTCTACGGCCGCAAGGGCCTCGCTACAGCCATCATTTCGGTCATCGACCTCGCCATCTGGGACCTCCTCGGCAAACTGCGCAATGAGCCCGTCTATCGGCTCATCGGCGGAGCAACCAAAGACCGTCTCGACTTCTACTGCACCGGCCCTGAGCCTGTCGCCGCCAAGGAGATGGGTTTCTGGGGCGCAAAAGTCCCCTTGCCGTTTTGTCCGGATGACGGCCATGAGGGTCTACGGAAGAATGTAGAGTTTTTGAGAAAGCATCGCGAGGCGGTTGGACCAGATTTCCCGCTCATGGTAGATTGCTACATGAGTCTCAACGTGTCGTATACCATTGAGATTGCGAAGCGATGTGAAGACCTCAGCATTAACTGGTGGGAAGAATGCCTCTCCCCCGATGACACCGACGGCTTCGAGCAAATCAAGCGCGCCCATCCAACGCTCCAATTCACCACCGGCGAACACGAATACTCCCGCTACGGTTTCCGTAAGCTCATCGAAGGCCGAAACCTCGACATCATCCAGCCAGACGTCATGTGGCTGGGCGGCATGACAGAACTCCTCAAAGTCTCGGCCATGGCAGCGGCATATGACATCCCCGTTGTTCCTCACGCCAGCGGCCCGTACAGCTATCACTTTGTCATTTCACAGCCCAATACCCCTTTCCAGGAGTATCTCGCCAATTCGCCTGACGGAAAGAGCGTGTTGCCTGTGTTTGGTGACCTGTTTCTCGATGAGCCCGTTCCTACAAGGGGGGTTTTAACGACAGCTGATTTGGATAAGCCGGGTTTTGGCTTGACCATCAGTCCTACAGCGAGGGCAAAATTGATTTCGAGTGATTATCTATTGAAGACGCCGGTCGTTAACGAGTTGGCACCGCCGAGTCCACCTGAGGAGGATAAGGTGAAGACAGACGAGGTTGGGAGCCAGGCCAACAGTGTAGTCGATGCTTTGGCAGCTAAAATTGGTGATATTACTACTTCATCGTAAGTAGGTACATGGTCGACGTGGATACATGCTTTCTTCGATCGTGATGAAAGGAGAACAGCCAGTGTAACATATCAAACAAATTGAAGAAATTACCTAGAGGATTGTAAATCTAATTTAGTCTCGTTGGTGAAAAGTCAAAATCCAATCGGAATTGTTTCCTGAGGCCCAAATACGCATGCAAGATAGCCGTAGCGGTTTGCAGACGTCAATTGTGGGGGGTTCCTTGGTCAATAATAGATAATATGGAGGTGGAGGCGGAGGTGGAGGTGGACAGTGACGGCATGCAAGCAAGCATCGTGAGTTTACGCTTGGGCTTCAAAACGGTGACCGTATTTGCCCCACCATGCCACCGTCTGATGCCGCATTTGCTTAAAGTACAACAACATGGGCTCTTATACTCAGTACACCAATGACAGCGGTAAGAACATTCAAGTCCACTTTGCTGCGAAATATCCCATAGGCTCTCCTACAAGGTCAAAAGTTTTATAGTAAAACGTACATCGTCATGCGCCGTGAGATGCTTTTACAATACTTCACCTGGTCTAGGGTAGCTGTGGTCGGTCGTCGTCTTGATGAGGGGTAGCTCGGGGTGCTTTATCGCGAGACTCAACTTCATTTCCCCGCCACGAAGGGGAGAGAGATTTTATCACAACAAAGGAGATGTAAATGTAGATGCCAATTGCATCGAAATCACTCGACAATGTGCTTCATTTTGAAACAATTGAAGAGAAATAACGACCACCATTAGGAAGCGAGCAGGTTTGGACCAACAATGAGAGTCATTCGCGCAGATGCACTTACACAGCGAAGGTCTCTACAGCGAATTCACCCCACCGCATTCACGCTATCATCGGGCGAGCATCACTTACGACCATGCCTCTACCTACAGGACTCCTCTCCAGCAAGTCCGTCATCATCACCGGCGGCACTACAGGCATCGGTCGAGCCATCTGCCTCGAATTCCTTCGTCAGGGCGCCAACGTCGTTGTCAACCATCTCGGCCTCGACAAGGACCGACGCCATCTCGACTCCCTCGTTTCCGAGGCAGAAGCGCTCCGCCTCCACAGCCCGCAGGCCGGCCGCCTCGCCCATGAAGCGGGAGACGTGCGCGATCCGGATACGGCGTCTAAGCTGGTGGGTACAGCAGTGAAACACTCGGGTGAACGGAGGAGATTGGACGTCTGTATTTCGAACGCTGGAGTCTGTACATTTGCGGATTTCCTCACGTTAGAACCGGACCTGTTCCACAATACCGTGCGAACGAATCTCGATGGAGCCTTCTACATCACCCAAGCAGCAGCCCGCCAAATGGCCCTGCACCAAAACCCACCTGGTGGCAGCATCATCGGCATGTCCTCCATCTCCGCGCTGGTCGGCGGCCGTCTCCAGACGCACTACACGCCCACCAAAGCCGGCGTGCTGAGTCTCATGCAGAGCACGGCTGTCGCGCTGGGCAAGTACGGAATTAGATGCAACGCGCTGCTGCCGGGGACGGTCGAGACGCAGCTGAACGAGGAGGATTTGGCGGACAGGGAGAAGAGGCGGTATATGGAGGGTCGGATTCCTCTGGGTCGGACGGGGGTGCCGGGGGATCTGGCGGGACCGGCGGTGTTTTTGGCGAGCGATGAGCTGAGTGGGTATGTCACAGGGGCACAGTTGTTGGTCGACGGGGGCTTATTCGTGAATCTGCAATGAGGCTTTTGAAGCGGGCTTGATGGATTGGAATGACGACTTTTGGTGTTGGGTTGGTACATACAGTCGAGCGTTCAGGGTCTGGAGGGCCTGGAGGGTCTCGCCGTGATAAGGGAAGTTTACATGTGAAGGATGGAAATGCACGGTGACGACAGGGAACTTGCAAGGATTGCAACCGTCAGATCGGAAATGGAGGAGCAACGAGAGGGGGATATCTTCAGGCGTCATATCGTACAATTTCAACGACACCGGGGAGATCCCAAGACGGAAAAAAACAAGGCGGAGGACGTGGGAGGTCGACGTGTCGTTGACAATTGCCGTCATTCTTGCCAATGCCGGGTATGCACCTGAGATACCGAGCTGAGATGTGATGCGATGTGATGAATGGGGTTCCTAACCCGCTCGGCCATCAACCTCTTACGGGAATGGAGGTTGGCGGTGATGGTCGAAAATTCGTTCCATCGATGAAGTCCCGCCCTCATTGGCTAAAGCGCATCGCTGCATACCCTTAAGGTAGGAGAGCATTAATCATTCATTAATCCACGTGGAAATCCCCTTTTCCGCGCAGAGCCAATCATAGAGCCGATAAAACGTGGACCCGAGACCGCGAGTAAGCGACGGCAAGTGCCCGAAACACGTCGAAGATCGCCTGCGTCGCCTTCCCGTTCCATCAACCTCACACAACTAGAAGAAATTTAAAACAAAAATTAGCATGAACGCGGGCAGAGTCAGAGAGATAGCGCCTTATGCTGATTGCTCGAGCTGGCGCTACGCCCGACCCAACCCGGGCGTGCCATCCACAGCGGGGCCGACCTGTGGCGGCTGATAGGACCTCGGACCCGGATGACCCTGACGTCAGCAGTGGATCCCCCGTACCGGACCGACTTCTGGCAGCAGCAACTGGCGGCTCTTGGATCCCCCACCGACATAGATCGACAGTGCGCCAACAGCGTCCCACTCGCCTGGCTTGGACCCTCGACGCACCGTGTACCGTATCTTACAGTGGACTCCTCTACCGTCTCCCTCTCGTTCTGCAGGAGAAGGGACCCCACGTGTCGCCGGGGTCCGGAGGGGCTGATTCGCCATGGGGCTCTGATCGACACTGTGGGAGCCTCGAGGGGGGTCTCCACCGCATGCAAACCAGAGGAGCCTATCCATGATGGCAGTCTAGGCAGTCTCTGCATAATGACTGGATGACGGCAGTCCCATTCGACAATTCGGCCGGACTGGGTACCAACATGAACGAGATTTACCGTGTACCGCTCGCTGCGACGCAGGTATCTACAGTGCGGTTCCTGAACGTGTCAAAGCTTTGGCACCAGAAAAATTCCACCGCTCTAGCCGCCGCATTTATTCGCCGTAGCACAACCGCGAGATAACGTCGGCCTCGGGGTCCTGCAGGGAGGTACATGCTCCGCCACCCAAACCACTATTCTCCACGAGGTACCCCCTGAACGCCCTCCGGACAACTCCCTTTTCGCTCTACTCCATCCTTCGTCATTATTCCCATCTCTTATCCCGACCGTCCCTTGTGCCCGAATCTGAATGGCCTCTTACCTCATACCTCTAGAGTTTTCAAATTGTGGAACCGGCAGTGGATAAGGCTTTGCCTCGTCACGGTTTGGAGAAATGACTCGGATTGGAGATTTCGATGCCTTCCATGCTAGTCGCTGTTGGTTCCGCAAGGCAGGGTCAGGGCCGTGGAGCCGCAGTAAGAAGAAGAAGGGTCCTTGTTGCGTAGACTCGGAGTATCTGTAAGATGCTATCAGCAAGGGCGCAAGAGGGCTCGAGGGGTATAAAGACCTAGTAGACTCCCACCGTTCTTGACGGTAGTTGATCAACTCATAACCATCATCACCTTTAAAGCCTTCGTCTACTCCTCTACAGCCGGACTCTCTTCATTTAAACAGAAGAAGCCTTCGTTGTTCTGACATCCCCGTCCTCACCACTACTACTTCGAACAAACCACCCATCATGACTACCGATTTCTTCCGCGAGGTCATCGCCGCCAAAGAGGAGGTCGACAACATGGACACTCCCATCAGCACGAACCCCAACTCTCCTGCTCTGGTGTCGTCGAATTCCTCCTCCGAGAGCATTGCCTCCCTCCCGACCCCCATTTCTCCCGCCGAACAACCCGTGGCCGATTCCTTTGTCTTTGCTTTCGACATTGACGGTGTCCTGGTCCGCGGCGGAAAGGCGATCCCCGAAGCCATCGAGGCCATGAAGGTCCTCGACGGTGAGAATGAGTACGGTATTCAAGTGTAAGTCACCGTCCGCCATACCCACACATATCCGGTGCTTCGGGTGCTCCACCCGGGGACAACCAACGAACGCATCGTGACTTGTCTGAAAAGACACCTTAATCTGGACGAATAGATACTAACCTGATTGACATTAGACCTCACATCTTCCTTACCAACGGCGGCGGCAAGACCGAGGAGGAACGATGCCGTGACCTCTCCGGCCAGCTCGAACGTGATATTAAGCCCGGCCAGTTCATCTGCGGCCACACTCCTATGCGAGAGATGGCCGAGAAGTACAACACCGTCCTCGTCGTCGGCGGTGAGGGTGAGAAGTGCCGACACGTCGCTGAGGGCTACGGCTTCAAGGACGTCGTCACCCCTGGCGATATCATCAAGCACGACTCCGCTACCACCCCCTTCCGCAAGCTGACCGCTGAGGAGCATGCCAACTCGCGAGAGCGTGACTTCACCGACGTGGTCATCGATGCTGTCTTCGTCTTTGCCGATTCGCGAGACTGGGCTGGCGATATCCAGATCATGCTTGATCTTGCCATGTCCCAGGGCGGCAAGCTCGGTACTCGCAGCGAGACTTTCGACCAAGGTCCCCCATTCTACTTCTCCCACAACGACGTCGTCTGGTCCGCCGCTCACGAGCACGTCCGTCTCGGCATGGGCGCCCTCCGCCGCATGTTCGAAGTCACCTTCAAGGACCTCACTGGCGGCAAGGGTGTTCTGAACACCCACGCCTTTGGCAAGCCCCAAGTTTCCACCTTCGAGTTCGCCTCCCGCCTCATGGGCCAGTGGCGTACCACCGAGCACGGCCTCGAGGCGCCTCCTCAGACTGTCTACTTCGTCGGCGACACCCCCGAGAGCGACATCCGTGGCACCAACGCCGTTGACCAGAAGGCCGACAACGAGTGGTACTCCATCCTCGTCAAGACAGGCGTTTACCAGGAGGGCACTGAGCCCGCCTACAAGCCCCGTGCCACCGTCGACACCGTCTTGGATGCCGTCAACCACGGCATCCAGCGCGAGATGAGGAAGAGGGTTGTTAACTCCCTCAAGAAGGACGTCCTCGGCGAGGAAGCCTGCAATGCTGCCCAGACCGGCACCGCCATTGTCGACATGGATGGCATCCACGTTTAAATTGCTTATACTCCTTCACCACACTTCTAAATACTTGTTTGGACACTTTTCGGACGGTTTCTTTGTTTTGTCACGACACAGCATTAATCTGCCTTCCACGACACCTGCAGATAAAGTAGCGATTTTTCTTATAGAGCATAGACGAGGATAAAGGCGATGGTTCTAGATCGACATATGATGCCCCTTATACCCCTGATGAGCATCACATCATAAACAGACCAAAAAAAATTACAGATGAATAAAAATTAAAAAAAAAGTAATTAAAGTATTGTAGTCTCATTTCTCAGTGAACGTAAATAATCTCATAAAGTTTGTCGACAAGAATGTTTTGACTTGTCTACTGCACATGTCTACGCCCCTTCAATCCGAGGCCAACAGTCCACCACAAATGACTCAACACTGAAAATATGGCGGTATTAGTCAGAGAATAATTCCGCGACCGAGAGTACTGAACCTTCACTGCAAGGCCGTGCTTATTCTCGTGTTCTCTAGGCTTCGAGACAGTCGCTAACCACCGCCGCCGGAGCCAGCCAGGATCTCCACATCCGAAACATATCATCAAAACTAACCAGCACGAAAGTCGCTCATATTCCACAATAATCAAGTAATTGTAGGCCTCCTGCATGACTGCCCCGCGATATAGCAGTAGTGGCCGACAAACACCTGTGGGGCCATTGTTCTTGGCCTGCGAGGGCGTCTGCTCCAGAGCCGTGAGGCGTGTGATAAGGAGATTGTGAGAGACGTGCAGATCTTGCAACACATGTTTGTTTGCTTGCTTGTGAACTGACGTAAGAATTCGGTTCTCGATGCCGGAAGATAGCCGTGTTAGCCGTCAGGCTGAGATTCTGCAGAACGTGCAGTCGGATCCGCAGGATGCTGGCTACTTCATGCGATGCTGTGAATTGCTCTCGGCGCTTCTCGCTCCTCCCCCCTGAACAAACTGGGCAACAACTCCGGTGCTGCTCATCCACCGTGCCATATTCGACGAGCTCCCTGAAGTATCAACGACTCGTCTGATGCGGCAACCCACATATCTCCACTCTTCGGCCAACGACGAGTGAATAAAGGACTCGCGATAAGAAAGCTTCACTCCCTTACCTCTTCCCCTTCTCCTTCCTTGAACCTAAACCCTCCCCATTGTGATGTAGCCGTCCATCCCGCTTCTTCCACAGCATCTTGCCTCCTCTCCCTCTGCTCCAATGCTTCCTCGGCACTAATTCCAGGCGCAAATCCCTTAACACTCTCCTTCTCCACCCTCAGCCATCCCTTCCAGCCCGCAGTGAGATCTCCAGCACCGAGACCTCCCAGTACAACTGTTCCCCAGAATTCCCTGGCAGCGCTCGCACGACTCGCGTCACAGTACAGCATAAAGGTATCGGCGTCAGCGACCAGGGCACGAAGGCGATCCAGACTGCTGCGGGCTGGACGGTGCAGGTACACGTGGCAGATATGTTCGGGTTGACAGGTCAGACGAGTTGGGTCGAAGCGGCCGTCAAGGTCGATGATGACAAGGGTATAAAGGTGAGGTGGCGAGACGAGCATAGAGATAAGGGTGTAGAGAAGTGGGAGATGGCGACCAGAGATGGTGAGAGCGGAGGACTGCGTGGAGCGGGAGTGGCGAGCGGCGAGTTGATCAAGGGGAGGTAAGTGGGTGAGCTTTGATCTCAGCGAGGAAGTCCCTGCTTGTCCTTCTATCTGAGTCCTACTGACGTTGCCGCTTGCTGTAGGGTTGATGGCTGATCGAAGCCCGTTGAGGATCTGTCGTGTCGAGTATCAGCATAATAGGACCGATATAATCACAAGAAAACTTCAGACGAGACCTCGGCTTGTCAAATTTGAATATTGGGAAAGCCATGTGCCACTCTCGATGTTCGTATGCTAGAATACGGCTCTCGACCTCGACCTCGACCTCGACCTCGTCCTCGTCCTCGATGACGCCCGGCACCTAAGTAAGCAGAGACGCAAATCACTTGACTTGAGAACAATGGAAGTAATAAATTATGTATAATCTCGTAGAGTCCATGTTGAAAGCCAGTTTTGGCATTGTGTTGTTTGGCTCATAGTCGATCGTAATCGCCATATGTCGTCGGAAGAAGAAAAAGCCCAAGCTCCAAAACTCACCTCTTCCAGACTCCCCTCCTCCACCTCCCCCAATACCCTCATCCCCATAGCCGCCTCCATCGTCAATGCCCTCCTCCTTCAAATATGGGCTACCCCTGCCAAGTATTTCACGCCTCTGAGCTCCCCGAGAAGATCCAGGCAGACCTCACCGGACGCAAGCGGAAACTCGACGGCAGCGCGCGCAAGGTCGATCTCCCAGGATGTGAGCTCTTCGAGCTGTTGCAGTACAAGTGCGAGATTAAAGAGCCCGTACAATGGGACAGTGCGGTGCGATGCTTTGCTATTGACCGACTATTTAGGAAGTGAGTTTGAGCCTTGTCGCTGTATTGGAGCGATGGGGTTGCTGATGAACGGTAGATGCAAGGACAGAAAGGGAAGTTTTATGGTTGAGACGACGGCCTGGGAGGGGAAAGACTATTCACAGTCCGCCAACGCAGCGAAAAAGGACGAGGGGGAAAAGACCCAAAGACACTACCACTGGTCATCGAACTGGCATGACGCTGATGGCCGATGATTTTCGTGCATGCACTCACGATGCAGATGACCTCGATCTGAGGGCGCGTTAGTCAGCAGACTGACGGGCTTTACCATGGCCCGGGATCAGCCATTGAGCACCCTGTTTGTGCCAGAAGCCCGTAAAACCACGCATCAAGCATTTCTGGGCGTTGAAATATCGGATTTGGAGTTGGATTGGAACATCTCGTTGCCTAAGTAGAGCTCAAATACTATCTAAAAGCGTCTCACCAAGGTGGGCTGATATCTGCTTTCACTGTCTATGAGGAAGGCCGAGAGCTCGAAGTTGAATCATGATTGAAATTTATCAGTTAGATTGCCTTTGGCTCTTATGAAACTGACGGCCAAATGAGCTTCCCGAGGAGCTCGAACCAGCTTTCAAGAAGCCCCGCGGACAATGGTCTGACAACATCACGCGAGGCATCACAGATACAGAGCTCCAAAGCATATTTACAAATATCAACCACTTAGAGCATCACTTAAACAGCGCAAATCACTTAATCAAAGCACATATCGACTTGGTTGCCCCTGCCTATTGTACAAATTGTCCGGCGACCATGAGAATCGTAAGCTTTAGTATTTTACTCTATCCAGCTTCCCTCTCCACTCCCCCACGACAAACGAGATGTTGGTGATGATGCATTCCCCTCAGCCGTCTAGAATTCCACCCTCGAGCATTGGTTCCACGATTTCTTTCTCTACTGCTGGGCCTTTTGCTGAGCTCGCTGCTCCTCGAGCTTGAGGTAGTGGTTGTCGCGGGCGTTGGTTCGGGGCATGTGGTAACCGTACCTGTTCGAGCGAGTCAGATAGATCTTCGAGAGACATACTGGAGTTGAGTAGAGTCGTGAACATACCAGAACCAGTTGGCCATGACGAAGCCGGCTCCTATATGTCGAGTCAGCCGAGCTCTCCCACCAACCACGTCACATGAATTGTCATCCTCGGTCCAAAACCACCGCCAATTAACCCATCATCGCCGTTGACCCCCCCAATTGTAGAATGTCCAACATACCGAGAGCGATTCCGAGGTCCAAGACGAGATGTCGTCGGAGCATCTATGCCCGATCGTCAGTTTTTTTTTTATAAAAAGCTTTGCTTCCACAGGCCCGGTTCTTGCCGGAGCGGCAACTGCGAGCCATTGAGTCGCGGGAAAACATACACCAGTGATAGGCTTGACGGCCATTGTGACGGTGATCCTCTTGCGATGTTGTAAAACGGTCAAAGGGTGCTTGCAAAGGCTGTAGAGGGCGGTTTCGTTGTATCGAGAGGATGGGAGTGAGCGGCCGAGGACATGGTCTGATGTTAATCACGCTAGGGAAAGAGCTGCATCACGTGAGTGCCTCAGGTGGTCGGCTGAACCCCGGACCTTGGAAAAGAATCTCTCCAGATGAGCGATCACCAATCGATACTTGAACATTCTTGAGGACAGTTTTGGAGTTGTGAATCGCGACGAAACTAGCTGTCATGATTCTCCGTCTAGCCGCCCGGCGGCTGGCGCTGCCAGGTAAAGCTACTTCCTTCCAGTTCATTTCCAATTGACACTCACAGCTAACTCTAGCTCCTTCAGTAGCGAGGACATCAACTCCTGTCCAATCCTCTCACACACCCATCTTCGCATCCAGCACAACAACCTCCCTTCAAGTTCGCCACAAATGGTCTGTCAACATCTTCAAGCCCTGGCGTCAAACCGGTGTAAAAGATGCCCCCGACCCAACCGCCGACCCCGTCACCCAGCAACTCGACGACCCTAAGAACCGCGAGGCGTTCCTCGAGAAGAGCATGTACAACAGCGTCGAGGACAACATTTTCCAGGACGAGATCGAGGCTGCTCAGCCAAAGGCCCAGGAAGCTGTTCCCGGTACGGGAGAGGCGGAGCACAAGACACGCGGTAACATGGCCCTGGTCGTGGACCCTGATCCGAGGAGCAGGATTCGTTGGCAGAGGAAGAAAGTCATTCAAATGGTGCGCCACAATGGGCGGTTAACCAGGCAAGAACGGATCAAGTCAGGCGAACGAGAACATCTTCACAAGAGCGAATTCATGCCTACCAGCGTCAAGAAACTTGTCATGCTGGCCCGCCAAATCGCCGGCAAGCCCGTCGACGACGCCATCCTCCAGATGAAGTGGTCCAAGAAGAAATTCTCCGCCGAGGTACGGTACTATCTTGAGGAGGCCCGCGACTTGGCCATTGCAGAACGCGGTATGGGCCTGGGACAGGTCAACGGGGAGATTCTGCAAAAGCCCAAGAAGATCCTGACCAAGGATGGCAAGTGGCTCGAGATTATGGACCCGACCAGGATGTATGTTGCGCAGTCGTGGGTCGGAAGAGGCCCGTGGAGGGGGAAGAAGATTGATTATAAGGGTCGTGGAAGGATGGGCATCATCAAGCATCCCAGCACAAGTACGCCACCTGTGAAATACCTTGGGATTTATAATGATTTACTAACGAGAGTGTAGGCCTTACCGTGCTCCTGAAGGAAGAGAAGACACGGATACGAGAGTACGAGGAAGAACAGGCCAAGAAGGAGAAGAGGGGACCCTGGGTACATCTACCGGACCGACAGGTCTACGGACAGAGGCCGTACTATTCATGGTAATTACATCTCACCTTAATTTAGCTGGTGGACAGAGCAGAGAGAGTCTGCTTGGGGTTGTGAACTGTAAACTCTCATAGAACTTGTAGGATATGTACTATGAATGGCTGTACAATTGAGCAAAATTGCTTTGCGCTATCAAATCTCGCACTGAATAATTGACTTAACATGTTTCCCGGTATTTCCCATCATGGCCCCTCAGCCGATCATCCCCATTAAACGCCATCCACATGGAAAATCGAGTAACAAAGTGTCTTTGGATCAGTTGCTTCAGAATTGCAACGCATCTCTTGGGCAGGCTACCCGTCATCTTTTTGATCTGCCATGGTTATCCCAGATAGCATTGCCCATAACCCAGGGATAGAGATGAACGCATCCAGGTCTAGTGGCATGAGTCTCCATTGACACTCTTTTTGTATATTTTCTGGTTCTCACTCAATTCTTGGCTCAACTCATCCCCCACTCATACCATGTTTCGAGGCGTTGCTCGAGGGACCATATCCTCGTATCGGTGGGAAATCAAGTCCATGTCATAGGCGTTCTTCTCACCGTATGAATCCCCTGAGGGGAATTGTCTTGCACCTCGAGGGAGTGGGTGCGAAATCTCCAGAGACTGGGTGCGTTGTTGTCGCTGGTTTTTGCGGGATTTCAAGAAAAAGCAGAGGCCTACGCCGATCAGAGCAAGGATGACAGCTCCAACTCCAATACCAATTCCGGCTTGAGCACCCGATGACAGTCCCGACTTTCCAGACTCATCTTGGGTAGCGGAAGTTGAGGCCGGACCGGCAGCGGTAGTGCCCGAGGTTGCGGGTGCTCCTGTAGCTGTAGCCGACGCTGACGCAGTGCTCTGTTCTATGTTTAGCGACCTCTACCAACAGTTTTATTCAATTATGCTTACAGCAGACTCTGCCGCCCCTGTGGACGAAGCAGCAATAGAAGTCGACGAAGACCCTTCCGTAGTAGTAGCAGGCACGGAGCTTGATGAAGATGCTGCTGATGATGATACAGAAACAACGGTGCTAGAGGAGGCTTGTGTAGTCGTCGGTGGTACGCTGGACGTGGTTGCGGCGGCCGTGGTGGATTGGGCAGCAGTTGACGGGCCGGCTGATGGTGAGGTAGCGAGAACACCTTCGCCAGGTCAGTTGTCTCAAACCTTTGAACGAGGATGATATGCAACGTACCTTGGCAGACGCCGGAGGATAGGTAGGATACAACCTGAGTGCTAGAAGCACATGATGAAGCGCATTCTCCAACAGCTTTCTCAAAGGTCGGGTTTTTGCAAAGACATGCAGTGTCCACTGCACTAGTACAGGAGAAGTCGGCGAATTTGTCCTTGACTTGATTTACACATGGGTCCTGCAATCGAACACATGAGCGTCCGTCCAACGGAAATCATTCACGACTGGGTCATGAGGCACTCACTATACACGGAGCGAGCTCAGCCTGGGCATAGACGCCGAGCACCTGTAAAGCGCCCAGCGCCCCAAAAGTGGTCAAGAAGAAGCGCATTTCGAAGCGACGAAAAAATGTCAAGGTGAGGACCGGAAAACCGCCAACGAAAGAATATGGGTTGGAAACGAAGATAAACGGTGTCGGGGGGGGGGG